>BHFT01033909.1:0-11729 GCA_004320025.1 Laticauda laticaudata
ATTTAGGGTTGCATTGGCTTCTTTGGCTGCTGCTGCACATATTCAGCTGGCTGTCCACTCAGACTCCGAGATCCCCCTCCCAGTTCCTGCTATTGAGCCTGGTTTCACCCAGTCTATAGGTGTCCTTTGGGCTTTTCTTGCCTAAGTGTAGGACTTTACATTGAATTTCATTTAGTTAGATATGGCCCAGGGTCCAAGTCTGTCTAGATCCATCTGGATCTTGATCCTATCTTCTTGGGTGTTAGCTGTTCCTGCCAGCTTAGTGTCATCTGCAAATTTGGTAAGTTCTCCTTCTATTCCCTCATTTAAGTCGTTCATGAAGATATTGAAGAGTCCTGGGCCTAAAACGGAACTCGCTATTTGTAATTTTTAAAAATAGGGAAAGAGAAAGGGATTTTTGTTTTTGTTTTTTTGTTATTAGGAAACAAGGCGCCTTTTCTCTTTTTCCTTCAAACCAATTTGAGTCCCTTTTTGCATTTTTGGAACAAAGCCTGCAAGAAAATTATTTCGGGAAGAAAACAGGAAGATAAAGGCAACTGTTTTTTCCTCCCCTCCCTGCCAGATGTCCAAGGAAAGAAAAGGAGGAACAACTCAAAATACACTGGGCAAAGAACCATGAGAATATATACAGATGCTCCTCGACTTATGACCTCAGTTGAACCCATCGTTAAGCAGAACCATGGCTAAGTGTGTTTCACCCCATTTTACGGCCTTCTTTGCCACAGTCACTAAGGGAATCGCGGCAGTTCTTAAATCAGGAAGGCAGTTGTTAAATGAATCTGGCTTTCCCCATGGACTTCACTGGGTGGGAAGAGGGGCTGCATCCGTCATAAATGTGAATACATCATCAAGTGTTCGAATTTGGATCATGTGACCATGGGGTAGGCTGCAACGGTCATTAAGTGCGAAAAAACGGTCATCGCTTTTTCTCAGGGCCATTGCAACTTTTGAACGGCCACTAAGCGAATGCTTTGTAAGGTTGTACTCTTACAACCTTAAGAATTGTGACATCATTCATCCATTTTCAAATATTGCACAAAAAAAAGACCTACCAGAATTTAATTTTAAAAAACCAAAATGAGGAGGGTATTATTATAATTAATAACCTTTCACAGGACTCTCAAATGAAAAAAATCTCTTAAGGATCTCTTCAGGGTCTTTGATTATTTCCATCCTTTTAAAAATAAAATAAAATAAAATGGGATGTCTACGTTTTTCCCAGCTCCCACAAAAACCAATTTAAATGAACAAGGAATAATGGATGGAAACTGAACAAGGAGAGATTTAATTGGAAATAAGGAGGAATTTTCTGACAGGGAGAATAATCAACCGATGGAACAGAAGTTGCCTTTGGAAGTTGTGGGAGCTTCATCACTGGAGGCTTTCAAGAAGAGACTGGATTGCCATCTGTCAGAAATGGTGTAGGGTATCCTGCTTGGGCAGAGGGTTGGACTAGATGACCTACAAGGTCCCTTCCAACTCTGATTATCTGTTAAATCACTATTATGCTGACAATTGCAAAATGTAGGACAGTGTCCTGATCTCAACAGGAGCAGCTTTAAGTCATCCCAATCAGTTTTTCTCCTTTTCTCGCAGATTTATGAGATTCCTCATCTTGCGTCCTTCTCAGCTGGTTTCCATCAAGTGAAGTCCATAGGGATTCACTTAACAATGGCATGATTCACTTAACAACTTGGCCTCTGGAAGTGGTGGCAGCTTCATCACGGGAGGTTTTTACGAAGAGATTGGACAGCTGTTGGTCTGAAATGGCAGAGAGTTTCCTGCTTGAGCGGGGGGGGGAGGGTGGACTAGATGACCTCTAAAGTCGCTTCCAACTCAATTGCAGGTAGTCCTCGATTTACACTTCATTTAGTGATCGTTCGAAGTTACAATGGTGCTGAAAAAAGTGATTTATCACTGTTTTTTGCTGCATTCCCCATGATCATGTAATTCAGACACTTGGCAACTGACTCGTATTTATGATGGTTGTGGTGTCCTGGGGTCATGCGATCCCCTATTGCGACCTTCTGACAAGCGAAGTCAATGAGGGAAGCCAGATTCACTTAACAACCGGGCTACTAATTTAAAAACTGCAGTCATTCACTTAACAACTGTGGGGAGAAGTCTTGTAAAATGGGGCAGAACTCCATTAAACAAATGTCTCCCTTAACAACAGAAATGCTGGGCTGAATTGTGGTCATAATCCGGGACTACCTGTATTCTGTTGACTGCAGTGATTTGTTGAACGAGTGAGCAAAATCATCGTCAAATGGGGCCAAACTCATTTAATGACTGCCTTGGGGGTGCGGTGGTTAGAATGCAGCATTGCAGGCAAGACTCTGCCCACAACCAGGAAGTTCAATCCTAACCAGCACAAGATTGTCTCAGCCTTCCATCCCTCCAAGATCAATAAATGAATAGAATAGAACAGAACAGAATAGAATAGAACAGAATAGAATAGAGTTTAGAATAGAATAGAATAGAATAAAGAATAAAATAGAGTTTAGAATACAATAGAATTCAGAATACAATAGGATGGAATGGGAATAGAATAGAGAATAGGATATAAGTAGAAAGAATAGAATAGCATAGAATAGAAGAGAATACAAAAATAGAAGAGAATAAATAAAATAGAAGAGAAGAGAATAAAGATAATAGAGAATAGAAGAGAGTAAAGAATAGAATAAAGAATAAAGAGAAGAGAATAAAGAAGAGAATAAAGAAGAAAAGAAAAGATAACATAGAAGAAAAGAGAAACTGAACAGAATAGACACATCCACACCCATCAGTGGCCCTGAATAGATCATATATTCTTCTGTACAAAATCGTTTATTGAAAACGGAACAGCCCCAGGGAGAAAAATCTATCCATCTATCTACATGATTGTTAGGAGTCCAAGACAATTAGATGGCGTGTAATCCATCACACCAACAATTGAATAGCTCGGGAGTAAAGCAAAAACAAAATGTTGAGCAAATGCTGGTGGACAATTGTTTCTTCAGAATAGCAAAATAACACAGTGGGAAAGGACCTTGGAGGTCTTCTAGTCCAACCCCCCCACTCAGGCAGAAAACCCAATTGCATCCACATTTCACCTCCATATTAAAGACATATTTCCAAATGGAAGATTCTAAATACTCCCATCTTAAAATATACACACATGCATGTATGCACACACACACACACATGCACAGAAACACATATTAATTTTATTGTCACTTTAAATGTACACAAATCGGCATACATTAAATAATTTTTTGTTGCATGCCACATATGTTGTGTGTGTATTTTAAGATGAATGGACTTCCACTCCCAGAATTCCCCAGCCAGCCTGCTTTAAGGTGGGTGGACCTTAACTGGCTGAGGGAATTCTGGGAGTTGAAGTCCATCCCTCTTAAAGTAGACACCTTTGAAAAACACCAATCGAAGTTAGTTGCAGTAGAGGAGATCAGAGATGCCTAGTAAATTCCCTCAATCAAACCAGGATTGTGACCCACTTACCGGCCGCTGTCTGAATGTACCCGGCCAGGGTGCAGAGCCGTCTCTCACACTGTCCGCTGGGTAGGAAAAGGACAATGACCGCCAGCAGGGCGCTGAAAGCCAAAAGGGCACAACCACCCACACACAACACCACACTGGTCTGGAAATAAAAGAGGGAGAGTTTTGGTTATAGACGGTCCTATGAGTGCAAAACCCCAAAGAGGCCTCATCATTCCCAGCCCTTCAGATGTTTTACAGATTGTTTTACAGATAACCAGAGTTGGAAGGGACCTTGTGGGTCATCTAGTCCAACCCCCTTCCTAAGCAGGAGACCCTACACCAAACTGCTCTCCTATCTTCCTTGGTCCTTCTCTTCACTAGACCAGCCAAGCCCAGTTCCTGTAACTGTTCTTCATATGTTTTAGCCTTCAGTCCCCTCATCATCCTGGTTGCTTTTCTCTATACTTTTACTGGAATCTCAACATCTTTTTTATAATGTGGTGACCCAAAACTGGATGCAGTACTCTAGGTGTGATCTTACTAAGGCTTTGTAGAGTGGTGTTAGTATTTCCCTTGATCTCAACTGTATCCCTCTAGTAATGCAATTTAGGATTACATTGGCTTTTTTGGCTGCTGCACAGATTTAGCTGGTTGTCCACTAAGTCTCCAAGATCCCCCTCCCAGTTCCTGCTATTGAGCCTGGTTTCACCCAGTCTATAGGTGTACTTTGGGTTTTTCTTGCTTAAGTGTAAAACTTTACTTTTCTCTACAATGAATTTCATTTTGTTAGATACATGTATGTATGATGTATAACAGAAACTAAAGGTTTAAGCTGACTCTTAGTTTAGCAACCAGTCTTAGCAAAGAAGAGCAAATAAATGATGACTAGAATAAAACAGAAGATAAGATAATATAGGAATGGAATGGGGTAGAATTTTTCAAATAGGATAGGATAGAATAGAATACATTTCAAATAGACTAGACTAGAATAGACTAGAATAGAAAATAGAGAATGAAATGGAGTGGAGTGGAGTGGAGTGGAGTGGAATAGAATAGAATAGAATAGAATAGAATAGAATACTTTATTGGCCAAGGAAAAGACATACAAGGAATTTGTCTTTGGTGCATAAGCTCTCAGTGTACATAAGAAAAAATAAAATACATTCATCAAGAATCATGAGATATAACACTTAGTGATAGTCACAGGATACTAAATAAGCCATCAAATCATACTATGGAACTAAATAAAACAATATAAATCGTAGAAATATAAGCAACATGGTTATAGTCATAAGTGGAAAGAGATAGGTACTAGGAAGGATGAGAACAGTAATACAATCTTAATAAATAGATTGACAGTGTTGTGGGAATTCTTTGTTTAGCAGAGAGGTGACATGGGGGGAAAAACTGTCCTTGTGTCTACCGTGCTTCCCTGAAAATAAGACCCTGTCTTACATATATTTTTGCCGCCAAAAAAAAAAGGCACCAGGTCTTATTTTTGGAGGACGTCATCCACTGACCAACCTCACTTGTGTGAGTTGCCTTTGGCCTCCTTTCCGCTGTCAGAGGCCTTCAGGAACTACTTCTGCGGCCAGCAAGGCTTTCCTGAAGGCCTCTGCAGCTGATAACAGAGCTCAGGATCGATCCAGGCCTTTCTTATCAGCTTCAAAGGACTTCAGGAAAGCCTTACCAGCCTTGCCGGCTGCAGAAGAAATGGGCCAGCAAGGCAGGTGTCGGGGTGTGCGAGGCCTGCCTACAACTGTCCAAAGGTAAGTAGTAGGGTAAGTAGATGGGGATACTCTGGAGTGGGTGGTCTTAATTAGGGCTTATTTGGGGGGTAGGGCTTATATTGGGCGCACATGTAAAAATCAAGCTAGAGCTTACTTTCAGGGTAGGTCGTATTTTTGGGGAAACAGGGTAGTTGTTCCAGCGTGCAGTACCCCATAGAGTTGTTTTGAGGGTAGAAATTAAAACAATGTATGTCCAGGATGTGTGGGGATATGTAGACATTTTCACAGCCGTAAAACGGAGCAAAATGCACTTAGCAATTGTGTTGTTTAGTGACAGATATTTTGGGCCCAAGTGCAGTCGTAAGCCGAGGACTACCTGCATTTGGATATTCAGGATATGATGGGGAGGAGGAAGTTGCACATTCAGGTATACGGCCATTTCCCCCAACGCCAGATAATCTTGCAGGGGTTTAAGCATCCTGTGAAATCTATTGTCCACAGTTCAGCCATCGTTCTCTCCCCAGAGTAATTAAGATGCCTTGGCAGGACGATCATCGGAAATGTATTACATGCATGGTGGGATTAAGGATCGAACACGAGCACCCATTAAAAACTACCGTTGCAATTGGCTGCCTTGGCTGGCGTCTCGAAACGAGCTGTTGCCAACGGCACCAGCCGCATCCAAATGATTCTTAATTAAAAAAAAAAAAAAGAANCTGTTGCCAACGGCACCAGCCGCATCCAAATGATTCTTAATTAAAAAAAAAAAAAAGAACATGCTTTGTTGGAAAGGCTCAGCTACTCACCACGGGAGACCTGCTGCCAAGGAACGGCAGCTGTGAGGAAGTGAGCACCGTAATGGAGAGTGCGTTTTTTTTTGTTTTTGTTTTTAAATGGGACATCCGGTGCTGGGGGAGGCGAAGATGTTGGAAAACGAAGGTCGGGATGGGTCTTCTGGCAAGGCAGTGATAGCCGCAGAAAGAAGGATGTCCGACCTGTTTTGAAAATATCTGCTGTGAACTCTGTGTAGGCAGCAGGAAAGGCATCCGGCCAGCAAATGCTCAGCTGCATCCAGTCACCCCGAATCTACCCCAAATAGAGGTTACAGGGTTGTAAAAAAGGGAGTGGATTTTTTTCCTCTCAAAAGGATCGGTTAGGATTTCATAGGTAAAAATGGAAAGACTGGTTCCCAGATTTTGGAAAGGCAAATTGAAGCTGATAGAGAACACTGCCCTCATTGGGTCATAAAATGGCCTAAAAAAAATAATTGAGCTCAAAGAGTACCAAGGTCACAACAGTCTTCCTCCTCTCCCTCTCATTCTCCACTTCCTCTTTCTTTTCCTACCCTCTTCTACACTCTACAAATCCCCTCTCTTGTAGTACTGATGATTTTACCTAATTGGGTCATGAAATGTCCACAAGAAAACAACCAAAATTAGCACAATCAAAGTTCTTGTTCTCCTCCTCCTCCTCCTCTCCACAAACTCTACTCCCTTCTAGCACTGATGATTTTACCTAGTTGGGTCATGAAATGTCTACAAGAAAACAACCAAAATTAGCACCAAGGACACCACAGTTCTCCTCCTCCTCCTCTCCACAAACTCCATTCCCTTCTAGCACTGATGAGGTTACCTAATTGAGTCATGAATTGTCTGCAAACCAGGCTTAGAGAGCATTAAAGATCCCATAGTTGTTGTCTTCCACCTCCTCCTCCTCCTCACTCCCTCCTCCTCCACTCCACATACCCCACTTCCTTCTACCTAGTTGGATAATGAAATGTCTGCAAGAAAACAACCTAGTTCACAAAGCACCAAGGACACCACAGTCCTCCACCTCCTTTACTCCACAAAACCCTACTTCCTTCTAGCACTGATGAAGTTACCTAGTTGGGTAATGAAACATTGGCAAGAAAACAACCCAGTTCAGAGAGTACCAAGGGAGGGTTTTTCTTTTGATTTCTGAACATCTGTCAGTAATGGCGTAGGATCTCCTGCTTTGGGGTGGGTGGGTTTGGACTAGATGACCTATAGGGTCCCTTCCAACTCTGATTATCTGTATCCTCTTTCTCTCGCCATTAAGCAGCTGAGGGCTCAGGTGTCTCTGACGCTTCCCTTGGCATCCTCTCTTTGCCTGGTCTCCCAAGATCTTTCTCACATGCTATCACAGTGGAAGAGAGAAAGGAGTCTGTGTCCGGGGGTAGCTACAGCTGCCAGTTGTGTGTGGAGATATGAACAGAACAGTTGATGGCATGAGACTTGGGAGCTACTCCAGGAAACTTATAAATATGCATATCAGCTACAGCAACAACAAAAAAGCTATCGTTTCACACCTCTTAAAATTGCCAAAACTGAAAAACACGAAACTAGCACTCACATACACAGGGCAATTTTAATAATAATAAAAAAAAAGAAACTGATCTTGCTAACTTTCTCTTCCTTTACACTTTTTTTCCTTTTTATTGTTGGCAGAAAGTTTAGAAAAAAAAACTTTCCAAAGAATCCACCGCTGTGTTATGAATTCTGACGCTGGGTTTTAAGCATGACAGATGTTTTCATCTATCGGATCTCAGAAAAACTATCTGGATGAAGTCGCTCGGCTGAAGCGGAAGAACAGCAAATGAGAGAGCAGAACAAGCATTGAATGAGGATGGCAAGATGAATATTTCCTGCAAAGAACGGAGTTCTGGCAAATGTGGGGAAACAGATGTGGTTGAGCTAATGGTGCAGTCAGAAAACCAGCTCCTTGAATCGTCCTCGGACACCAAATGGCAACTAGCACACTGCTTGACGTGAGCCTGATATAATATTTCTTATTTATTTAGTGGTATCCCGCCTTTGTTATTTTTACCAATAACTCCAGGTAGATAACATATCCAACACACCTCTCTCCTCCTATTTTCCCCCCAACAACAACCCTGTGAGGTGTGTTGAGTCGAGGGAGAGTGTTTGGACCAAAGTCACCGAGTTGGTGTTTATGGCTAAGCTGAGACTAGAACTCACAGTCGCCTGATGACTGGCCCGAAGTCACCCACTAGCTTTCATGCTTAAGGCGGCACTAAAACTCAGTCTCCTGGTGATTGGACCCAAGTTACCCAGCTGGATTTCGTGGCTAAGGCAGGACAAAACTCACCATCTCCAGCTGACTGAACCAAAGTTACCCAGCCAGCTTTCATGCTTAAGATGGGACTAGAACTCACCATCTCCTGGTGATCGGACCAAAGTCACCCAGCTAGCTTTCATGTTAGCTTCACTCAAAAGTACAGAGAAGAGCAACCAGAATGGTTAGGGGACCGGAGGTTAAAACATACAATGAATGGTTGCAGAAACTGGGCTTGGCTAGTCTAATGAAGAGAAGGACCAGGGGAGACATGATAGCGGTCTTCCAATATTTGAGGGGCTGCCACAGAGAGGAAGGGGAGGAAGGAAGGTCAAGCTATCTTCCAAGGCACCTGAAGGCCAGACAAGGAATAATGGATGGAAACTGAACAAGGAGAGATTCAACCTGGAAATAAGGAGAAACTTTCTGATAGTGATAACAATCAACCGATGGAACAGAAGTTGCCCTCAGAAGTTGTGGGAGCGCCAACACTTGAGACCTTCAAGAAGAGATTGGATTGCCATTTGTCAGAAATGGTGTAGGGTCTCCCGCTTGGGCAGGAGGTTGGACTAGATGACCTATAAGGTACCTTCCAACTCTGATTATCTGTTATCTGTCATGTCTAAGCCAGGACTAGAACTCACTTTCTCCTGGTGATTGATCCAAAGTCACCCAGCCAACTTTCACACCTAAGCAGGTACTAGAACTCACAGTTTCCTGGAGATTAGCCCAAAGTCACCTAGCCAGCTTTCGCGTGTAAGGTAGTACTAGAACCCCCTGTCTCCTGGTGATCGGGTCAAAGTTACCAGCTGGCTTGCATGGCTAAGGCAGAACTAGAACTCATCATCTCTTGAAGATTGTGCACAGCTACCCAGCTGCCTTTCAGGTCTAAGGTGCAACTAGAACTCACTGTTGATTTGAAGTTACAATCGCACTGAAAAACAGGGGCTTGTCTCCAGGGGTGAGTTGCTACCGGTTCGTACCGGTTTGGGTGAACCGGATGTTAATTTTACATCTCATTCGGCAAACTGGTAATTGCAATGACTGGCTGGCTCGACCCACCCCTCCCCTCCCAGGAGTCTCCATGAAGCCTGTTTTGGATCCCAGGTAACTGCAGGGGAGGGTGCAAAATGGGCCCCTCGGAAGGCTCTGGAAGGCCAGAAACAGGCCAGTTTCTGACATCGAGAGAGCCTCCAGAGCCCATGGAGAGGGGAAATGGGCCTCCTGGAGCCTCTGGCAGCCTGGAAACAGAGTCCCTGGAGCCTCCAGAGCCCAGGGAGGGCAAAAAACGGGCCTCCCGGAAATTCCAGGAAGGCCAGAAACGGGCCTCTGTTTTCAGCCTCCGGATGGCCTCCGGAGTCTGGGGAGGCCATTTTCACCCTCCTGGAGGCTCAACAAAAGCCTCCAGAGCCTGGGGAGGACGAAAACGCCTCCACCCCAACCGTGGTGCAGGAGGCTGACCAGGCTACGCCCACCATGCCCATGCCCACCCAGAAATTGGGCAAAGAGAACCGGTTGCTAATATTTTTTGAAGTCCACTTCTGCTTGTCTCCCTTTGCAACAGAAATTGTGTTCGTAAGTCGAGGACTACTTGTAAAATCTCTCTTCTGCCTGATGATGATTAAAACGGTAGTTCCAACAAGCCCAGATGGTGCTAATTGGAGGGCGGAGGAGGGTTCTTTGGGGCCACCTTTCTCTAGTGGAATATAATTTGTCTCAACTCACAGATGGTCACTGAGCAAGCCCACTTGAATGAGCTTATTAATCTGATTAATTCATCAGCATTCATAAGGACACAGCAAGAAAAATATTCCCAAGATCGCAGAGGTGGGCGCGAAGCTTAAAAGGCAATCTCCTTTAGCTCCACTCACTGCTTTCTTTAGCTCCGCCCATCCAGCACTTTGAGTGACAGTCGGCAACGGTGTTCTGACCTAGGCTTCCCAAAAGCACAAAGCCAACTCGTCGTCCTGATAAAACCTCTTTTATTTAGTTTAAAGTGAATTCCTCTCCAGCAAAGTCCCGGCCAACAGTCTTTCAAGAGATTTCACAATTGCAGACCTTTATCAGGCTTGGAGAGCTGCCAGGCCGATATTTTCCAAACGCCACACTGCAGCAGATAATACTTGGCAAGATGTCAGGAACAGATCTTCACTCTAATGTATTAAACTCATTGTCTCCTGCAAACACCCCTCCCCTTTTGCTCCTCTTTATTCCCTATGGGAAGGGACCATTCACGGTCCACCTTCAGGTAGGAAACCATTTCAGATAAATGGTCATCCAAATATACAACTTCTTCTTAAAAACTTCCAGTGTTGGAGTATTCATAACTTGTCATGCTCCTGTCTGAGTCTGAATCTGAGGAGGAAGCCAAACAGCTGACAGGGAGTAGGAGTGTGACTCCACTGGCTGTGGAAGAGGCTGTGTAAGGGCAAAATCCAGCTGGGCAGAGCAGGGGAGAGGTAGAACAAGGCAGAGGGAGTTCAGAGGAAGACCCAGGCCCACTCCCTCTTCATTCTAGGGTACGCAGGGAGGAATGGAGAAGAGAGCAATGTGGGTTGCATGGCTTAAGGGGAAGGAAAGGGCCTTGATTCCCTTCATTAGCCACAGCTGGGAATACAGTTGATAAGAAAGGCAGCCTGCTGGGAACAAACGTGACTTTATCCTATGTTGTTATGGCTTATCTGTAGTTCCTGGTGTCTTCCCAACTGTGAGTTTTGCAGTACCTTCAAGTCTGAAATTCTTGCTGCCAAACTAATTACTTCAGTTTGTCTTGTTTGGACTTTAAGTGACAGTTTGAGTTGCTCATGTTTTGGACTGAATTTCCTCCACTTAAAGGCTGTTCCTGGGAGAGTTTTTCTCCAGCCAGAAGGTAACCTGGACATTGGGGGCAAAATTGGAGATAATAAAGGGATTCCTATTGCTTATCTGACTGTGTTGCCTTTGTGCCATTCCCTTTGGGTCATCACACAACTTCTGGAGGCAAGTTGCCCCACTGATGAATTGTTCTAACTGAATAATTGGCTTGGCCTAAGCATGGAGTTTTTGCAAACAGCCAGGCAATCATAATTACTCAAGAAACTATGCCTAAACAGCTTTAGATTCACACGTGAACTCTTGTCATTCACATTCACTTTCCAAAACTGTGGCTTTAAATAATTCTTACAGCCTCCCAAGAAATTGTTAGGATCAAAAAAAGGCTCACAAACATCTTGAAGATGAGACTTAGGATGAATGAGATGCATAAGTCAAACAGATACATAAATGAAAACCTTAATGCAATAGATATGGAGGTGCAGAAAATGGTTATGGATGAACAAATACAACAGAAGCTCTCCCACAAAAGACTTATATATATATATGCTGTTTAGCTTCCTTCGGGTATTATCCCACGTCATTGTAGTTCTGTTAAAGTTGTAGCTCATT
>BHFT01033911.1:0-22714 GCA_004320025.1 Laticauda laticaudata
CAGAAGCCTGATGATGGCAGATGAGATTCTGCCAAAATGTTGCTACAACTTTAAAAGCACAACTAATGAAAAGATTTGCCTCAACGTTATCCTGGGACACGAATATTGGCATCTCTGCTAACAATGTTTAGAAATGGAGTGACATACGCTACTAAATAAGTATACAATTGAGTTCTTTACATGGGCATTTTCATACCATTATAATTGACCAGCATTGATTACCATTAATTATGTTGAATCCATAGTTGGAAGGAACAGAGTAGTTAGATAATAGGATTCTCAGGAGCACAGCTGGAAGTAATTTTTCTAGACAAAGTAGAATTACGGTAAATTCCTGAAATATGCTTATACTCCACAGTACTTGATAGAGAGAAGAAGCAATTCAAGGCACTAGAATAAAGACATAGTGGTCATCTAAACGTAAAGGCTGACAAGATTTCAACTTCTTCAGCAGAATAATTAAGCAAGACCTAGAGAAAATAACTTGCACGTTCCTTTTAATTTTAATTGGCAGAGCTTGCAACTGAATTCTTTCTATAAAGTCTTGCAATCTGAATGATGTATTAGGTCCTTGGACCAATTTGTGTTCACCTGTTCTCAATTACTTTTTGGATTAAATTGTTGCCACTGAGTCTTAAGGATGACCTGGCTACAAACTATGAAATATGCTATCTGTAAATAGTTATTAATCTTGGACAAATTCTAACATGTTTTCCTTTCCTTCACTGTTGCACTGCTAGACGTGTCATAGCAACAGAAATAATAAAACAAGACACATTATTTTTTTGGGGGGGAGGTATTTGTAGCTGTGCTTCACCAATAGCTAGAGAGTTATGAGATGTAAGCATATACAACAGAAATATAAATATTTTAAAATAGATTTTTAACCTACATATCTGTAAACTATTTTTATCAGATATGGTGTATTTCCTATGCTGAACACAATCCTGCATAATATTCCTACATTTTCAAACTCCCTGAATAGATCTACTATATAGATGTTCAACAATTTCCAAATCAGATATAGTGAAGGACAATTGGTAGCACAATGTTATATCTTGAGATCACCCTTAAATGTTAGGCAGTGTCTGATCATCAAATGTTATGCTCACCTGGAAACAATCTGAAAAAAATTAAATATATATGAAAGTTTACATGGAACCCATGCACCATGTATTGAGTACACAATTAAGACTGCACAAAATTACTTTTACTGGGCTCTCAGTTGTGTTTTAACACCAAACTTTTATGGACACACTGATTAAAGAATTCTATAGCTTTTAAGATTGTCAGTTATCCCACTACAATTTCTCTGAATATTTACTTCTATGAAATTCTTGACTTGATGCTATGATAGATCAGGACTGTTAAACTCACAGCCTGACAGCTGGATGCATCATTCACTGGCCATGCCCATGCCCAGTTTTGTGAAGGGAAAAAAGTCATGAAACATCATGTGATTATGCCATGACGACCAAGTTTGAAACCCCTGGGCTAGATACCGGTAAAGCATCTTCTGTGTCTATGATAGAGTCATTCTTGAGAATTGTGGTGATTTCCATATTACAAAGTGATTAACACAAATAAAAGGCACATCAGGACTCATATTACCATATATATTGATCAATATCTTTTGTCTTTCCTCAGCTGTGAATGGAATAATTCTCTTGAGGTGGAAAGATACCCTCTATATAAATCGAGCATGTTGTGTTGGATAATCAGCATGTTGTGCTTTGCCTTGAAACAAAAATTGACAGATTCAGAGTGGCATCCCAGATATATTGTGTCCAAGACTCACAGATATGAGGAAAAGCAAAGGACCAGGAGCTCAAAGAAGATGAGAGAAACATTTGTTGACTTTGATCTTAAAGCTATTATCATTGAATTTCAGTCCTGTAACCAAGCAAATAGAATTCTATTTTTTCAAAGATTAGATTTTAAAATAGTGGGATGGATCACCACATAATGAAATCCCTGATTGTGAGCATATATTATATGCCATTCTGATCAGTGAACTGTTTTCTGTGATATAGATATTTGCCCATGTTATCTTTGCAAGTTGATGGTTGGTTTTTTCACTCCTGAATTACTAAATATCACAGATGCGGATATGCAGAGAAATCAGAATAATCTGCAAAGCTCTGGATGACCATTTGGTTGCAAAAAAAATAGCAAGAGCTGTTACTATGGTTGTGTTGATTTTTTAATCTGGCTATAACAACCCTCTGTTGCATATATTGTATTGTAATTCTAGTTGATCTAAACTAGAATGACAATACAATATTTCAAGAATATGCTTTTAACAATTGTAGATTGTAAATCAACTAAAGGCCCAGTCCCACTGCACTTATGGATGCAAAGAGGATGTAAAACGTAAAAAAAAGCTTGCCATCCATTGGAAAACGCTTTGCATCCGTTGTGTACTCACTGCATGTGTTTCATACGCTCTATCCATCGAGCATCCGTCCACTGCGATTTCATCCGCGCAAGAAGTTTTGAGCTGCACAAAAAGCTTGCAACAAAAACTTTGAGTGAATGGATGAACTTCCGCTGGTACAATCTGTGACCATATACGTGGTAACAAATGTTCTTATGTTCCGTTTAATATCTGTTAACAGCGTCCTCTGTATCCTCTCTGCACCTCTGGCCATCCTCTCATCAACATCCACTGGCAGCGAAAAACAGAAAGAAGGAGGAAACAAAAGGTACACGCGAACGTCTAAACACAGCATTAGTAGCATGGAAATAGAAAGGATGTAAATGTATGCATCTTCATATATAAAGTATTCCAAATGGACCAAAACGTTTTGTATCTGGAATGTATCTTGTATATTTAGGATGTCTGCAGTAGTGTCTAGTATGTAGAAGGCCCATAGTGGATAAACCGATATTTTATAAAAAGGGGAGGAGAAAATCATCTGGATCGCTGGGATGGTGGACAATACAGGTCCCAACTATGTGTTGCACTGGAGGTTTTATCTATCCCATAAACTATCCTTATCTATTCCACAATCATGCAAAGGCTTAACCATTTTTTTCAAACGTTTTCACCAACACTTTATTAAGTAAACAAAAATGAACAAGTAAACTAAGTGACTTAATCAAAGATAAGCCTTTATAACTTTCTTTAGGTAAACTTTATATGACTTATTAAATAAAGCAAATGAACCAAGTAAACTGTATTAAGTTCTTAAGCAAAGATAACCTTCATTAAACTTTCTTAGGTAAACTTTATGACTTTATTAAATAAGCAAAAATGACACTCAAGTTAAACTGTATTAAGTCCTAAGCAAAGATAAACTTTCTTAGGTAAAACTTTATTGACTGTAATTAGAATAAGCAAAAATGAACCAAGTACAGTGTCCAAAGCAAAGATAAACTTAACAAGTAAACATCAGTCTCTGACACAATTCTCAGTCATTTCTGAGTCAAGTCCATGGTCTCAGCTGTTCAGCGGGTCAGGGACTGTGGAGGTGGCTGTGGCTTGAGTGATGGTCTGAGGCACCATTGGGTGCTTGGCCCCAAAGGTACAACAGGGGTGGTTGTATTCAGGAAGCTATCTGAGAGCTGACTCAGTCCCATGAGGTTGAGAGGCCCTTTCATCAAGGACTTTGAAATGTCAGGCCCAATACTGATGACAGATTGTCCATTGACGGGTTTGGCTGTGGAGTGGAGAAGGGTTGGGAGGAGTGTAGTGGGACTGTCTGGTCTGCAGATGGGTGAGGAATGGCATCTGTGGCATCCGATGAACCTGGGCCTGGACTGGGCAAGTTCTGCTTGTGCTGTGGGAAGTCCTGGTAGTCGTAGCCTTGGTAGGTGAGGGGCTGTTGAAGCTGTGGAAGGGCCATGACATCGCTTGGGTGGAGGGGCAGACCTGGACTGGGTAGGAGCAGCTTCAGCTGGGCTTGAGGGTTGTCAGAAGTGCTGTGATCTTCTGCTTCATCACCTGGTACTGGGCTTGGGCAGTTCCTCAGGGTGTGGCTCACGTAGGTGATGAAGGTGTTCCACCGAGGATGCTCTGTCCAAGTGGACCAGCTGAGAGAGAAGTTCTGTGCTGGTCTTCATTGTGTCCTGATCTCCAACAGCACAACTGTGGTCCTGGCCTCCAGTCTGCCTCTCTGCCTGCATCCTCTGGAGCTGGGGGTGGGGTTAGGTTGGCCTTTGGTGGCTGCTTGCTTCTTCTCCATTTGTGACAGCAGGGCGTCATCCTCCATGGGATTCTCCAAGTCCGCCAGCATGGGGAGTGCAGTTGTCGGGGGGGGTCTCTCTGTGGGGCCCTCTGAAGACACCTGCCTGGACAGGCTCGCTGGCTCCTGGCTGGAAGAGGACTGGCTGTCTGTGGGCTGTCTGAGGGAGAGGGATCTCAGAGGAGGCTGCTCTTCGGTGGGCAGATCTCACCCTCCAGGACAACTGCACTTGGACACTGATGTACATCTCCTGGTCAGTGAGGCCTAAACAGGGCCTTCAGGAGCTTGAACAGCAGGCTTCAGGGGCTTGAGCAGCAGGGCCTTCAGGGACTTGAGCAGCAGGGCCTTCAGCAGCAGGGCTTTGAGGCCTTGGGGCTGTTCCACTACAGCAGCAGTAGCAGCAGCAGCAGCAGCTTCAGATTCAGTGCCAGGGGATGGGATGCTGGTTCTGGCCTTCTTCACCTTGCAGGGCTGGCAGGAGTAGGCACAGGCTTCCTCTTCTTGCCTGACTGACAAACCATGGTGTTCCTGCAAGATGTATGTGGCAGCACGTCTTTCCCCTGTATGCTGACTGCGTGCATGTTGCATCCTTTTATATCCACAAAGCTGACACAATTCATACTTCCCGCATGCGCAGTGAACACTTTGCATCCAATATATATCCGTGCGGCATCCCCTTTGTTTCCTATAGGCGTCCATGATGCATCCGCTTCCTTCATGATGCATCCACCCCTTCCGCTATGCGTCTGCTTTGAAATTCTCCCCTGGAACCCCTTTGGAGATGTCATCCACTTCCATCCGCCTTCATCTGCTAGGCTTCCAATGAACATCCGTTTAACATCCCAGCTACATACTACCCACGTCTGTTCTTTTCCATTCTGTTTATGCAAATTTTTGCCACTTTTAGGAGCGGATGACAACGGATGGAGCCACCCCCGAAATTTTGCTGTGCCCTTTATGCATACATTTTGCGTCCGTCGGCCAGTGGGACTGGGCCTTAATATCGAACAAAGTTTTAATCTTTGAAAAATCACCGTCAGTCAAGTGCAAAAGGCAGCTTATATTCTGTGATGACATCTTTAATACCATCAAACAACATTTCCTTATCCCAGCTATTTGGGAAGGACTTAATGGCTTAATAAAAGTGCCAAATGTAGTATGAACATCTGGCTGACTGTGGATACCTGCTTGTTCACACATTCTAGGAAGATAACTGAGGAGAGTCCATGGGAAGAACACCAACAAAGATAAACCTCATCCAAGGAAAGCACTAATTTGACTCCAGCATCTGTGAACACGCAGTTCCAAACTCTTACACAGAGCTCACAGCTGCAACCCACGAGGAGGATCATGGCCCTCTCTTCCCAAGTAGACCATGCTTTTCCCTGATCCTCTCCTCCCTGCATGCCCTAGGATGGATAAGGGATGGCCCTGGGTCCTCTTCTGACTGCTCAGCCAGCCTCTGCCCTTCCCCAGCCTCCTCCACCACTTCAGGAGCCACACTTCCACTCCCTGTTGGCTGTTCCTCCTCTTCCTCAGAGTCAGTATCCACCAGGGACATGACATGAGCCTATTTCCAGATTTCCTGAACTTCATCCTCCCTGAGCCTCCACATGCACCCTGTACTTACCTGCATCCAAAACAGGCCATGTGGGGACTCCTGGGAGGGGAGAGGTGGGATGGGCAGGGCTAGCCAAGAGTGAGATATGGGGGTTCTCTGAACTGCACAGAATCTTAGTTAGGGGCTCTCCCAAACCCCTGCAAAGCCCCAGCAGCCTTTCCCTGAGAAAAGCTTAATGATAGTAATTTGCAATGGGAATTCCAGTGCTAAGTAATATGATCATAAAGTGCAACATCACTGACTGCTAACTTACAGTAGCAGTAATAGCAGTCCCAGGTGCTGTTGTTGGGTGAATTCCACATAATCTCAGTATCCTGTGTCCTGCTATTTGAAGCCTCCTGACAACTTCCCCATTGACTTTGCTTATGACTTTGCTGGCAGCGAAAGCTGCAAATGGCAATCATATGACTATGGGACACTGCAACATTGTAATTGACAGCTAGTTACCAAGTGCCTGAATTGTGATCATGAAAATGCAGGGACACTTTGATGGCCATAACTATAAGGACCAATCATAAGTCCACCTTAGTCAGTGCCACTGTAACTTTGAATAGTCACTGAACAACTGGTCATTCAATGAGGATAATTGTACCTGTATTGCATTATCAGGACTTTTGACCTTTCAAACATTTTCAAATGTTCTTTTCCATTCTTTTCCGTTCTGTTTATGCAAATTTTCGCCACTTTTTGGAGCGGATGGCAACGGATGGAGCCACCCCCGAAATTTTGCTTGTCCGCTGTGTCCTTTATGCATACATTTTGCGTCTGTCGGCCAGTGGAACTGGGCCTTAATCCAAGTAAGCTTCACTAATGAACTATATTTGCACAAGGGTTTATCTGAACATAGGAAGTTACAAAGACTGGAAGGAAAATTGGTGAAATAGGTTTTTCGTGAATTTTCACATCAAAGCTGAAGTCTTTAGCTTTATTTTTGTCTTTATGATGGGGTTATTTTTTTTACAATCATATCATCAAGTTCTTTTTCTTTTTAATGAGTAGGCTGAACCAATGACATAGAGCATATTGTAGCTAGACATTAAAGACAATCATAATTTATGTTTCAAGTGAGGTTAAAATTGTTCCTATTGTGATTCTTGGCATAGCAATAATTTAATTTATGACTTTGTTAAGTGCTGATTAGTAGGAGCGAGCTATTCCTCTCTCTGAACTACCTATATTTCTTTCTGTTTTGCTTTATTAAAAAGAAATGGACTCCTGCTTGTTCCAAATCCATTAAACCTCTCATATTTTTATTTAAGTTTTACACCATTTGATTTTTCTCTCGTGGGTTCATTTAATTATGATGATTATGCATTTATTTTTATCAGATAAAATTTAGATATAAGTGAATAGATGCTGGTTATACTTTCCTGTCTGACTTATAATAAGTTTAACATTCTGATTTTCAAATAGCTGTGAACATATATCAATATATGAGTTAAAGGCATGTATAATTTCTTCATATCTTCTGAGATGTGTAGGAAATACAGTTTTGTGGGAAAAAACAATAGCTTTGTGGGTAGTTTTAAATGAATAAACTTTATAAAATCTTTTCAAATTTTTGTGTACTCTAAAACAGCTGAGGATATGTGAATATGTGGTAAAGAAGGTTTGGGGCTACATTTGCGAGTGCTTTCTAGTTTAACCTGGTTTACAATATGTTTTTGTTCAATTCCTGCATGCAGCTATTTTTTCATTTAAACTAATTAGCCCATCCCATTGGTGTTGGAAGTACTGTTTAAGGCAATTTTGGGTTGAAAGAATTAGCTAGTGACATTACCATTGGCCAGAGGAAAGCCGTGGTACTATCTGCCAGCAACTCACATTTGGAGGGTCCTAAGCAGCAGGACTTCTTTGCTGTGGCACGCATTTTATGGAACCTTATTTCCTCCCAAAGTTTAGCTAACTCCATCCCTGTAGCTATTTAGGAAGTCCCTCAGGATCTGGTTATGCCATTATACCTGTGAGTTGATTTAGTGGCTCCACTATTGAGGTGGATATATTCATGATCTCTCTCTCTTGGGCTTTGTATATATTTCTAAACATCTCTATTTTAATGCTAATTTTTCTATTTTTATATCTCTTGTTCTGTCCGGAAAGAAGCATGTGAGACCGGGTTCCAAACAACAAGTCTTTATTTCAAACCACTAGGCAAAAGATACGGAACATAGACCAAGCCACAGCAGCCCTTTATATAGCGGCTTGCCTGCCGGCTTGTGGCCAATGACACTTGTTTAATTCTTCCCGCCGCTTGGTGCCTTCCCGGATTGGTTCCTAGCGAACCAATCCATAAGTGGCCTTTTCGGTCAATCAGAATGAGAGACTTGGAACCTACCAAGTTCCATACAGAACATCTCTGTTTTCATATATCTATTCTTTTTTACTGATTGTTGTACTCTGCCACAGTCACTTCTTGTGAGATAGGAGGTTATGTAAATTTGATAAATAAATAAATATGCAGTTAAAAAAAAACACTTATACATTGCAGCTGAGTCCTTGACTTTCTATGAGAGCTCTTGAAGACAGTTTGATTCTTAAAGAGAAAGAATTATTGCAATATCCTGGGTGCAACCCTTGATAGCTCTTCACAAGTCTACTGATGAATTATAACACCACTCCCAGAAATTAAAAAGCACACTCTACCAGAATATAAGCTTGAATCATAAGTAGAATGTTCCTGATGAATTGTTCCTTGAGATACACACTAGCTTATAAAACTGAATTACAGGTAATATGTGTGATATCACAACTGACAGGATGAAATCCCATCAAATCCTAAAGATATCTGAACATCATCCTTAAAAATGTTCCTTCAGAAATTGTAGTGAGCAGCCTGAAATTTTGTGACAGTTTTTTTAAAAAATAAAAAGGGCATTGTGGCTTACATATTATTTTTCCCACCTGCATACATCATTGTAATGCAACACAAATTACACATTGTGCTTGTTGTATACTTTATGACTATATTTTGATGCTGTTTCCTTTTGTATTATTAGATTATTTGATCCTGTTCTTTGGTTTTCTTCAAAGAGAAACGTCTATATATACCAGAGTGAATGATGTTTACATGATGCCGTCAAAATATTCTTTAATCCGTGTTTGATTTTTAAGATGAAATAGGAAATATGATTGGTAGCTTTGAGACATTAGAGAGTTCACTAGTCAATACAATTTATTTTAGTTCATGTGAATATAGTAGCCCAAGTGGTTTCAGGAAAATCAATATTTTTATTGATAGGACATAATAACTTTATTATATATATTGATGAGAGAGTCTAGCAGCACTTATTCTCCTTTCCTTCACTATATATCTATCTACTGCTAGAGCACATATGTAGATCTTTATAGTGCGCAGTAATTTGAGAGACAGCTTGCCTAACATATACAGTTAATTGCTAATGTAAAGAAAATCTTTACAGGATATGTATATAAATGAACTGGACGTGAAATAGACTGCTTTTCAATCTAACAAATAATAGCAGCTTCTTGTGTTAGGCTAGGTGATGCTTTTAACTTACATTGCTCAAATTTATGTTTTCCAAGAAGAATGTCAATTTTTCTTAATGTTGAAATTCTGCATGCAAGTATAACACAAAATCTGCTGCCTGTATATCAAGAGCTAACCTATCTACAAAATATCGTGCCTTAATATGTCCATTCACTTTTTTAATGGTGTTGACTTCTTTCAGTTTCATTGTTTTGTTTTCTTGACTGAATATTAAGCCTATAGAATTATTTTGCAGCCCTGAAAAGGTTGCTTACTAGTTTATGATCCTTTAGTTGATCTTTGTGAAAAGGAGTAAACGAATGTGGAGTTTGAGTTCTTGTAATGGGTCTGCATATCTTCCAGCCATTTTTGACAGCAGGATTTGACATAAGCTATATTTTTTCCTGATCTCATCATAGGCAGATCTCATCATAAGCACATGTTTAAATGTCAGTTCCAGTGATGTGAGCAAAGGTGGAGAAGAAAGTTAAAAAACTACTATTTCAGTTAACTTGCCTCAAATAATATAACAGTATCAAGTATTGGTTTTGACAGGCAAATATACCACTCCCAGATGTTTATATTATAGAGAGTAGAAAATGCTTTTAAAAATCATTTCACAATATTACTTTCACCAATGTAGTCATAAACTTACATGCAATATGTAGCACTTTAGGCCTTGAAATTTAACTTTGCCAATATATACACTATAGCTTAAATGGGAGGCAATCTTTCCCTAAAAGGCAGCTTATCCAGATGCACCTCTTTTATGTATTCAAAGACATGATTTTTTTCCTCATTTGTGGAGTAGATTCACTCACTCATTTGTGAGTGAATCTACTCTTTCACTGTATCTATGCCACCATCTACTCCAATAAATGAAATGAATGTTGAAGCATGGACATATTGCACAATTCTGATGATCCAAACATTTCATTTATATGGAAAGCCTACCAGCTGATTGTTCCTCTCCATAGAAGAGAAAATAGTAAAGGATGAGAATTACATGGAGGAAGTGTGATTAAGGTGTTAACATCACTGATGGCTAACAGCAGATGGTTTACAGATGTATTACTAAGTGTGATTCCTGATTTCTGCTCCTAGACTGGATAGCATTAAAATTATCTACATGCCTGAATATGCAGTCTGTCCCATTCAAAAGAAAGAAATACTTGTTAGAATTTTGTTGGTGAAATAATTTCATTCCAAATAAATTTTGTTAACAACATTTTCAACACTAAGCCTTGTCTTAGAAGAACTAAATACCAGAAAACTGACCATTGATGACTCTGCTGAAAAGGATAGACATTTTCCAGTTGACTCTGGAAGCAGAAGCACAAAAATGATACTTATACTGTAGATATAGAATTATGTACTCCATGTCTCTGCCTATTTAGCTTTTCTACAACTTCTCCAGGTAACTGTTACATACAAAGAGATTTTTCTGAAATGCATTACTGTACTTTTCTGGTCTTGGGATTATATTCAGAGTTTCACATCTTTATTTATCCATTGAATTTTAGTGCATGCTTTAAATGTATTGAAAATCCTTTAAGGAATACCTGGGAAACATTTGTTGCTTTTTGAGCAATACTCTGTACCCAAGCCAAAATGATTGCCACCTTCTTTAAAGAAAAATCAATATATATATCATTCTCTCTCATATAGTATATGTATATGTATATGTATATGTATATGTATATGTATATGTATATGTATATGTATATGTTATCTATATCTATATCTATATCTATATCTATAATCTATATCTATATCTATATAATGCCACTAGTGTAATGGACAGAACAACTACGAACAAAATTGACAGACCTACTCCAAGACTCCACATACAAACCTATAAACACAGACCAACCACGATTCTGGGAAAAATTAACCAAGAAGAACAATATAACCCCGCCACATAAGCAAAGAAATGCCAACAGACGATCATCCCAAGAGAAAAATCTTCTAGATGCCCCAAATTATACGGCTCCCAAAAATACACAAACGAAGCATACCTCTCGACCCATAGTCATGCTCCATAGGAGCACCATTACAAAACCTAGCTAACACTTAGCAAAACAACCACAGCCCCATTGCTGAAAACCACAGCTTCATATGTACAAACCTCTACCATTCCTAGAAATGATCAAAGATCTACACGTGGAACAAGAAATCTGCTTGTAAGTTTCGACGTGGTTTCACTATTTCACTCAAGTCCCGATAAAGAACTGTTGGAATCATCAAAAATAAATACAACCAGATAAAGACCTCATGGAACTTACAGAACAACTGCCTAACCAACACATATTTCATAACAAAGGACAAAGATACAAGCAAATTGGAAGGAGCCCCTATGGGATCACCACTGTCACCCGTCATTGCAACCTGTTCATGGAAGAATTCGAATCCAGAGCCTGGCAATGCCACCCACAAACCCAAACGGTGGCTAGGTACATCGATGACACATTTGTGATTTGGCCCCATGGGAAAAGAAAACTCTAAACAATTTCGTACACACCTAAACAGCACACACCCCAAAATCAAGTTCACCATGGAAACGGAAACAAACAAAAAACATACCATTCCTAGATGCACTAATCTACCATACAAAGAAAAGATGGCACACATAGGACACCGGTATACCAGAAGAAAACCACACACCAACCGCTACCTCAACCCCAATTCCCACCACCACCAGCAACAATAGATTCCATGGCCAAAACACTAATCACCAGAACCAATGCCTGGCAGACAAGACACATATAAAGATTGACTATGCACCCTGACTTAAAGTTACTGACAGCCAATGGCTTCCACAAAACAAAATCACCAGCCTGATCCACAAAACACACCAAGACCTAACAGAGACCTAGAAGACCAACAGACCTATGGAACAGCTTTCCTGCCCTACATAAGAGGTACTAGACCAAATCAGTAACAGGTATACATCAAGACTGCCTTCAAACAGACAAAAAAAAAGCAGCCATCTTAAAAACCCAAAGACAAAATTGACCTGGGAAAACCAAGGCATATACGAAGTCCCTGTGCATCATGCCTGGCCACATACATTGAACAGACCAATAGAAGAATAAGTACCCCCTGGATGTACACAAAATGCAGTAAAAAAGCCGGGACACACCTCACCTAGTCTGACACATTAAAACCACAGATCACAACATCAACTTCAATGGCACTAAAACCCTAGCAACTATAGAAAACCCCAGCCACAGAATTCTCAGAGAGGGATAGAGGATTTAAAAAAGACCTCAGGTCTTTTAGAAGAGTTGATTCACCAGACGTGCAGTCATTGAGAGCCTGCACTCTCAAATAGAAAGATCTGCCCACACACAGCCAGGCGAACACCTGGGCACAAACGAACTCCCTCTGATACCTCCAACCTCAAACACCCCCCACCAGCACCAGATGAAGCTGGCTTCGCCTAATAGAAATAGCATTCCTTTCACACGAAGCCAAGCTGCACTGAAAAGCCTCCAACACAGGAAGAGTGTTGCCAGCCAATCAAAAGCCACAAAACAGACAGAAAAGAACCAGAAACACCAATCAAACAAACTCCAAGTCCAATAAACACAGACCAGACGCCCTACCAATCAGGGTGTAGTAAAGAAACATCCTGGCCACATAGGCTAGCCTCAAACTTAAAACCAACACCTGTGATAGTCTGACCCACATACAAACTCATACAGGCCTGATGATGGCAGATTGAGATTCTGCTGAACGTTGCTACAACTTTAAAAGCTATACATGATGTGGATAATAACCCGAAGGAAGCTGAACTAGCATTCAGTTAATACGCGAAAACTTAAAAAGACATCTACATATCTATATCATATCCATTTCCATATCCATATCCATATCCATATCCATATCCATATCCATATCCATATCATTCATATCCTTCCATATCCATATCTATCTATCTATCCATCTATCTATCTATCTATCTATCTATCTATCTATCTATCTATCTAGTATTGTGATTTGGCCCCATGAAATGCACTAATCTACAAAAGAACAGATGGCAACCACTAGGACACACCGTATACCAGAAGAAAACACACACCAACCGCTACCTCAACCCCAATCCACCACCAACCAGCAACGATAAATTCCGTTGGCCAAAACACTAATCACCCAGAACCAAACGCCTGGCAGACAAGAAACATTAAGACTGACTATGCACCCTGACTAAAGTATTGACAGCCAACGGTCGCACAGAAAACAACAGTGATCTCCAGCTGATCACAAAAACGAGCCCATAGACATAAAGAGACCCTAGATCACAGACTAGAGATCACCAGCCTAGGAACAGTCATCGTCCTGCCCTACATCAGAGGTACTACAGACAACATCACGTAAGAACTACTACAAAATCATATTAAGACTGCCTTCAAAACAGACGAGAAAATAGCAGCCATCCTAAGAAATTCCAAGATAAAATTGACCTGGAAATCAACATATATGAACTCCCCTGTCATTCATCGCCCGGCCACATACATTGGACAGACCATAGAAGAATCAAGTACCCGCTGGATGAAAACCAAAAAATTCAGTTAAAAAGCTGGAACATGCTTCCTCATTAATTCAACACATGAAAGCAACAGTGGTCATCAAGCACCGATTTCAATGGCACCAAAACCTGATAGAAAACTCTACAGAATTATCAGAGAAGCTCTATAGAGGTGAAAAAAGACCTGAAAGCATGAATAGAAGAGATGATTTCCACCCAGATACTGTCATTTTTTGGAAGGCCATGCATGCACAAACAAATAATTTCCACACCACCAAGCCAGGTAACAACCTGGGCACAAATAATCCCCCCACCCTCAACACACCCAACCAGCACTCCAGATAAATCCTAGGTTCATCAATAATGTGATTAGCTGATCCCACTTTCAGTTGGAGCCAAGCTGCACTAAAAGCCTCCAATACAGGAACACAATGTTGCCAGCCAATCAAGACAAAAAAAGCCACAAACAGACAGAAGATATTAGAAACACCAATCAAGCAGACACAGCAAACT
Organism: Laticauda laticaudata; assembly: GCA_004320025.1. Lineage (NCBI taxonomy): Eukaryota > Metazoa > Chordata > Lepidosauria > Squamata > Elapidae > Laticauda > Laticauda laticaudata. The sequence goes on from BHFT01033911.1 coordinate 14,340, forward strand.
CCAAGACCAATAAACACAGACCAAGACTCCCAACCAATCAGGATGAAGAAAAAAACATTTTGGCACAGCAGTAGGCTCGCCCCAAATTTAAAACTGAAACGGCTGTGAAAGTCTGACTCACCAACGAACACAATACAGAAGCCTGATGATGGCAGATAAGATTCTGGTGAAATGTTGCTACAACTTTAAAAGCACAACTATGATGACGTGGAAAAATACCCAAACAAAGCTGAATACCAGACATGTAAGTACCCGCGAAAACTTACCCGCGAAAACTTCTGACATCTTAATATTTGTGCTTTTATTATCGTGATGTTTCGACAGAATCTCATCTGCCATCCTCAAGCTTCTGTATTGGATTCTTTTTAATTGTGTGTGTCAGGCTAGACAGCCATTTTTTGTCTGAATTTGGTGCTGGCTTTCTGCTTTATTTGAATGGTTTTTTCCTTATCCTGATTGGCTGGGAGTCTAGGTCTGTTTTTATTGGTCTTCGAGTTGCTATGTTCTGGATTGGTTGGCAACATTGTGTTTTGTGCATTGGGGTAAGATACTCTGTAGCCAAAACACTAATAGTATGAATAGAAGAGATGACTCCAAGAGATGACTCCAGACTATCAATCATCTGGAAGCTTGGACTCACAAACAAAAACATATCTATACCACAATCCAGGCAAGCACCTGGACAGAATCAGACCACCCCAATACCTCCAGCCCAAACACGCTCCAACCAAATAAAACCAAGCTTCCTAATAAATAATTATCAGCCATTCACAAGAAACCAAGCTGCACTAAAAAAACCCCAATGCACAAAACACAGTGTTGCCAACTGATCAACAACATAGCAACTTGAAGACCAATAAAAACAGACCTAGACTCCCAGCCAATCAGAATGAGAAAAAAACCATTCAAATAAAGCAGAAAGCCAGCACCAAATTCAAACAAAAAACAACTGCCAAGCCTGACACACATGATTCAGAAGAACCCAATACATAAGCCTGAGGATAGCAGATGAGATTCTGCCGAAATGTTGCAATAATAAAAGCATAAATATTAAGACATGGGAAAATACCTGAAGAAACCTAAATACCATACATATAAATACCCGCGACTATCTATCTATCTATCTAACTGCCCAATTTATTCAAATTGTATTAAATTTATAATGTGCTATAATTTTCCACTTACCTTTTAACTTGTATTACCATTGTTTTTTAGATATTTCATACATAAATGTAGATACTTTTCTTGTATAATTTTTTGAGTGGAAGGACTTGAAAATATATTTAGTTTGGCAAGTAGGTATACTGGAAGGTGACTTATATTTCAATGACTAAAATACATCATGTCATAATGAAGATACTTTTAGAGACAAAAATCTTGGTCTCTGTGGCAACAAATATTGTGTGCCCTTTAAATGTGTACTCTTAGCTTATCTCTGTTATTCACTGAATTAATTGTAAAAATACCCAAAGCTAATATTTTAGAATTTTCTGCTAAACATTGTCTCTCAGTAGCTGCAGGAGTCTGCCATTAATCTCTTGAGTTACAGTTACTCTATTCTGAGCTGTAAGGATTTCATATCTTTAATGCTCTCAATGCAAATTGCATATTTTTTTGAATGACAATAATGGCCTGCTTTCCAAACATTGTGAGATTTGTTTGTTACAGCTATTTTTATAATAAAACAGAGAGCTTGTTAATTTAAAAATTGACATATACAGATCATGGGTGAAGAAAACCAACAGAGATAAGAATAACCATTCACTAATGAAGTATCTTGAGACAATTATTAATTTGCAGCAGCTAATTACTTTTCTTTAAACAAAACAATGTGAAAAATAGGAACCAAGGAATAAATTGCTTTCTAGAATGATAAAACTTGTTCTAATGCTGAAGTATGCAGTCCATGGTGACTCAAGGACATTTATTATGGTCTTGTCGCTATGTGACTTTTAATAACATTTTATATGTCTAAGACAGTGTAGCAATCATCTTCAGTGTATTTATATTAACATAACATTAAATTAAATTCCTCAAAGTATAAAATATAAATGAAAAAGACAATAGTGGGAAAATGGGGATGGAGAAAAAGGGGAGAGAAAACGAGGATAAAAGGGAAAGAAAAAGCATTAATGTCTGACTCTTCAGTGCAGTAGAATAAAAACAATAACATTATAGTCTCAACTTTTTACTTTTGCATACTTATACTATATACTATCTATTTCTACAGCAACAATTTTGCATTTCATTTTATTTCTATCTTGAGAACAAAATCCAAAATAGAAACAAAGTTGGGTGTGTTCGTTTCTTTGGTTAAAGCAATTAATTTGGCCATCTCTGCTAATTCTATCATTTTTTCTCCCAGCCATTCTTTCATTGTGGAATTAGTGTATCTTTTCATTTTGTGCATAGAGCATTCTCACAGCGATCAACATATGCAATATATACCATATAAGCTGCCATTTTTTCCAAGTTCTTTCTGGTTTGATTTTTATATTCATTTTGTTTTAAAATATAAACCTTATCCCAATATTTCTTTACTTCATCATAAGTCCACAAAAGATCATAAAAAAGTTCCTTCTTTGCATTTATATTTCAAACATATATTTGAAGCATCTTTATGCATCTTTAAAAATTTGTTAGATGTTAAATACCATCACTAGATCGTTTTATTAAAAAATTCCTTTAAGTTCAATGTACAATTTAAATCTTTCATCCATATGTTCTCCAATTGTTCAAGCATTGTTCAAATATTACATTACACCCAATGTTCTTTATCCACCAATAACAACTATCTATCGACTCCTAATGCCTGAAGGCTGCTATCTTAATAGTCTTGGAAGTTTCAGAGTTTAAGAAAACTATTTTGCAAAGTGCTACTCTGTGTATAATGCAGATTTACTGATTGTTTTATTTATTAGGTCTTTATCCTATCTTTTCTGAAGAATTTTTGAATGACACATAGTGTTCTTCATCTTGTTCTCTTTCCCTGAGCCCAAAGTCTATGTAAAGATAAAGAACTGAATCTAAAGGCCCTGTCACATTGGCCGACGGATGCAAAAAGTATGTAAAAAGGACACAGTGAACAAGAAAATGTTCCATCCGTTGTTATCCGCTCTCAAAAGTGCCCCAAATTTGCATAAACAGAGCGGACAACAACAGGTTCGTACTGTCGCTCTGCGGAAAAGATTCTTCGTCTGTGCAGTTTGCATTTCTGCTTAAAATGGTCTGTCATTGGTGGAGTGGGCGTTTCTTCTAACATTATTGCTTAGAGCGGCAACACCCTAAGCTTACTCAATAAATATTCACCCTGCAAGATTCATTTCATGTCAGAAAGCAAATGTTATTAGAATTTTAGATAGCCTCATATCACAAATACTCATAGATTTTATCAACATTTCAATTTAAGGCCCAATGTCAAACCAGGCACAACGGATGGGAAAGAGGATGTAAAATGTGAGAGAAAAACACTTGCCATTCATTCGTATATATCTTATCTATCTCACTGCGCCGTTTTTCATACTCTACCATCCAGCATTGCGTCTACTGAGTTATCATCGCTCAAAAAGAGTTTCAGCTGCACAAACTTTTGAGCACGATAAAGTATCCATGACGCGTGTCTCCTGTTCTATCATCCACTTACGCAATGAGACACTCTCTTATCGTCCTCTGGTCAATCACTCCCGATTATGCGTCCGCTAGATGCCGCGAGGGCATCCCTGCGATCCAGCAAACAACTCACATCTGCATTCCTCCAGCTGGAAACGTGACACGAGAAGAAGCGGTAAAATAAACTGCGAACACGGGAACGGACACGGCAGCCCAAGTCAGCTAGCATGGACTGCTAGATAACAAGGATCGCTGCAAAATGCGGATGCAGCTGACATAGAAAGCATTAAAATGGTAAAAAATATGTCATCAGAAGGGGATCCCATCTCGATATTTAGGATGTCTGCAGGAGCGCTCTATGACGGATGCAAAAGGACAGCTAAGCGGGAAAAACCTATATTTCCTATTAAATAAGGGGAAGAAGATCAGGCTGTATCTTCACTTTCAGTCCAGCATCCTCCTGTGCAGACATCTTTCAAGCGCCTTCTCCTGGCTTTGCTTCTTCCACAGCATTCCAGTCATCTCCACCCTGATCGTCACACACTCCTTTTTGTTCGCCATCGTCTGGAAATCAGTGTGAAGCCCTCTAACAGGCCTCTTTCACCTGTTTTATGAGAAAGAAAAAAGGATGGTGTCCAAGGAAGTGCGCGTCTGAAGATGGATCACGAGAAGAGTCCGAGTACGGACTGTATAACAAGCTGCTGGTTGGAGCTGAGGAACGAAGACCCTCGTACCATATCCAGAACTTCATAGAGGATGCCACCAGCGCAGGCCATGTTTGACGCAAGTAATGGCAAGTGGTTGAGAACTATATAATATATCATCCTACTTCCGGGCCCAGTCCTTGCACTCCTTGGGATGAGGTGGCGCACTGACTCTTGCGCCACGTGGCTCAGGGAATCACCCTTACAGGAGCACACCAGTACGCGACCTGGAAGGGTGCCACACAAACACCATCTCAGCATTGTGGTCAGAGAAGTGGTGGTGCAAGCCAATCATCAAAGAATACCTGGAGGGATAGTCCTCCACGTGCCCCGCACTTGAAGAAGGCTGGAAGAAAGTTGCAGAGGCAGTGGTATCAGAAGTGGAACTTCCCACACACCGTTGGAGCCATAGATGAAGCACGTGGCCTGCCACAAAGCTCCAGCAACTCAGGTCCAAACTTATTCACAACTACCTAAAGGCCTTCATTCAGCATCAGATCCCTCTTCCGCGCTAAATCGATGCTGACTACAAGTTCATGTACATCGCATTTGCCGTCAGGCAGACTGCTCATCTTCAGCATGCCCAGGTATCACAATGCCAGTCACCTCAAGCGAGGGGCTGGAATGGCAACCTCATCATGGGCTTCCCAGAATCCAGGAACCCCTACCAACCGACACACAAGATGTGCCCTACTTCATCATGGGCGATGACGTCTTCTCCCTCAGACCTAAACCTCAATGAAGCCCTACACTTCCAGATGCCTCACCCGTGAGAGGAGATCTTCAACTTACAGCTGTCCAGAGGGCAAGGGCAGGTGGTGTAGAGAACGCCTTTGGCATGCTTGGTCAACAGATTCAGGTAACTTCTCACCACCATGCGCATCACCCAGAGACGTGAGGAAACATCGTGGAAGCTTGCCTGCATCCTGCACAATCTCCAGGCGCATCCACTACCAGTGGGTTGCAAGAACGAGGCTCGTGGACCACAACAAGGCAATGCCGGACATGGAGCCTTGCTGAATGGAGGGCTAAGGGCAAACCTGATAGATACTGTGGAATGTTGCAAGCCCCAACAGAGCTTCATCGTGAAGGGAAGAAGCACGCGCGCAACCCTCCTGAAACACTGGTTGCAACTCCCCAGCTGGGAAAGCAGTGCATGGCAAGACAGGATGGTAGATGCTTACATGGATGCTTCCTTCAGCCTGTCTTCATCAAGACAGATGAGATTGGGCCATGAGTATGTTGAAGTGGCCCTACAATGAATAGGGCATTTAAGTAAAGAGTTATTTATGTTGAAATAGTTTTGATGAATGAATTACACTGTTATTGATAATAAAGGGCTCATTAGGCTGTGGCACCTGAGGGTGGGACCCATACAGTCATCACTATGCTTACAATGAGGTATCTATCCACAGCTATTGCCATTCCCACAGGTATCCTAACCCATGCCCACAAAACGTATTACATCCCAAAGGTATTCCCTGCCCATCCCACTGCTATCTTTTACCCATTCCACAGCTATTACCCATCCCACAGGTATCCCTGGCCCATCCCACAGGAATCTCTAAGCGATTCCCATAACTATTACCCATTCCACAGGTATTCCCTGCCCATCCCACTGCTATCCTTTACCATCCCACAAGCATCAAAGCTTAAACCATTTCTAAAAGTTTTCCACCAAGACTTTATTGACTAAAAAGAACTGAACCAAGTATTAGAAGCAAAGATAAAACTTTATTAATAAGAAACTGTAACAAGCAAAATGACCCAAGTGTAAAGTGTCCCAAGCAAAGATAAAGTCAACAGGTAGCAACCCAGTCTTGGCATCTTCCTCAGTCACTCTGAGGCGCGTTCCCAGGCGTTCTCAGGGTGAAGGGTCTAAGTGCTGTGGACCGGTGGGCTGCCTCGCTGCGAAGGCTGGTCTGAGGGCACCATTCGCGGGTGCCATGGCTCGAGCGGAGGGGACCAACAGCGGGATGGTGTGTTGAGGAAAAGTTCTCCAGGAGAGCTGGCTCAGTCCCTGATGTTAGAGAGGCCCCTTCCTCCATGAACATGGGGTGTCAAGTCCTAAGACCCGGATGACAGATGTTCTGAGGCCGGGTTTTGCTTGGGTGGAGGAAGAGAGTGTCAGTGGGCTGTTCTGGGGCTGGCAGGTCGCCGACTAACTCCACTATGTGTGCACTGCGTGTGGCGATTCGTGGCATGTCATGGGCGATCCTGGTTGACATCAGTGGAACGAGTGTGGGCATCCGGGTGGCATCCAGTGGGCTTGTGGCGAAGTACCTGCCACTGGGAAGGGGCTGCCTGTGGCCTGCTGGAACTCCTGGTAGCCATTAGCCTTGGTAGGTGAGGCCTGTGAAAGCCTATGAAGGCCAAGTGACATCACTGGGGGGAGGGAGCAGGACCTGGACTGAGGTCGGAGCAGTTCAGCTGGGCCTGGGGGGATTGTGCAGGAAGTCCTGGTGATCCTCTCCTCTGAACATCACCTCGGGACTGGGATGTCGGACATGTCCATGAGGGTCTGGTTTGACGTGTAGGTGGAGGAAGGGCTTGCGGTTTGAGCGATGGTCTATGTCAGGATGTACCAGCTGAGAGAGGGATCTATGCATGCTTTTTGATGGTGTCCCTGTGATCTCCCAGCAGGACAGTGTGGCTCTGTCCCTCTTGGTCTGTGCCTCTCGGCCTGTTTTCTTGTGGAGGTGGAGCTGCGGGGTGGGGGTGGGTGTGGTCTCTAGTATCAGTGGCCTCTCCTTGCTCCAACTGCATCAGAGCGTCCTCCACGCGCTCCACTACAGGTGAAGTGCAGCTTTTTCATGGCGGGTCTCCATCGATGGGGCGCTCACAGATACCGGCCTGACACAGGAGCTGACTCTTTGGCCAAGAGAGACTGGCTCTCTGCGCGGCTGGCCTGAGAGAGGAAGCGTTGACAGAGGGGCTGCTCCTCGGTTGGTGGACCTCACCCTCCAAGAAGCTTGGCCATTGGCCACACATAGGTCTTCCCAGTCGGTGGGAGCAATTTACCGCGGCCTGGCCAGACTTCTGAGGTTGCAGCTTGCCATACAGGTGTGCATGTGCTTCCACGACCTGAGGAGGACCTCCGAAGTTAGCCCAGCTCTCCTCCGTTCTCTTCCCAAGCCGCCCTGATTCCACTTTGGTGTCTCAATTGAGAGCCTGGTGCTCCCTTCTGCCAGAGTATTTCATTCTCCCTCAGCCATTCGAGACCTCATCCTCATGTTCCTTTCGATGGAGTAGTGTCTCCTCGTCCCTATCGTCAATTTGCCTCTTCCTCCCTCGTGGCAGGGGCCTTCTGGGCCCTCTATTCAGAAGGCTTGAGGTTCTAGCGGCTTTGATCCACCACACCACCGACCAGCAGCAACAACAGCCAGCAGCACCAGCAGCACCAGCAGCACCAGCAGGACCAGCAGCACCAGCAGCAACCCAGCAGCACCAGCAGCACCAGGGAGCAGCAAACCAGCCAGAGTAAGCACCCACCGCAGAAGCACCACGCCCACCACCGACCCCAGCAAGCACCAAGCAGAGTAACCACCAGCCAGAAGCAACCAAGCACCAGAGCAGCACCAGTAAAGCCACCAGCACCAGCAGGAGTCAGAGCACCAGCAGCAGAAGCCCCAGGCAAGATATTATATATCTATGGTTGGGATTGGTGGCCCTGTCCTTTCTTGTCAGGGCTCGCAGGAGCTACCCGGCACAGGCTTCCTCTTCTTCCCATGGTTGTTTGTGCTGAAGATTTTTGTCTGCAGCAAAAGTCTTTCCTTCTGAACTGGTTGACCTGCTTGCGACTGCTTCCCTTTATTCCGCAGGGCTGACGCAATGCATTCCTTCCCCGCATATCAGTGAATGCTTTGCATCTGCTAGGCATCCGCCTAGGCATCGCTCGCGGCACACGCTTCCTTCTGCTGCACATCCGCTTCGCTCTGCTCCCCCGGAATGGCCTTGTGGATGTGCCATCCTCTTCTGTCCGCTGTTCGATCCATTGGGCTTGTCCATTGGAGCATCCACTTTACATCCTTGCTACGTCTCTCCCCGCCCGATATAACCTTT
>BHFT01033912.1:0-58389 GCA_004320025.1 Laticauda laticaudata
AAATTAAAAGAGGGGAAAAACTATGTAGAAAATGTAAAACAGTAATAAGATATGGAATAGAACACAAAAATTAGCATGAAATTGAGTTTGTGTCTGTATGAAGAAGTTATAACCCGGGACCATGCTATTTTCAAAAAAAGATGTTTTATTTGTATTATGGGGGGTTTTTTGTGAAAAAATTTCAAAAAAAAATGGATTATAATAGGGTTACAACAGCATTTTATTATGGAGAAGGTAATATGAAAAGAACTTAAGATGATTGGGAAATCCTAAAATTTGAGTTATTAAAATTGCAAATAGTTCCAACAAAAAAAATAAAAGACAGTTGAAGAAATTAAAATGCTCAGAATGCTTTTTATAGAATCCGAAAATCACAAGGATGTATACTTGAAGGAATGGACCATCAAGAGCGTACAGAAATAGTTCAATTTTGTAGAGATGGTATCCAGAAGAATAAACTCAAATATCATCTGAATTTAATGAAGTATGTTAACAATAATAAAAAGAACTTCTGTTAATATATTCAAAATAAATGGAAAAGAAAACAATTTACCATTACTTCAATGGAGGTGACAAAAGAATAGAAAAAATCAGCATCTGTTTTGTCTTGTTTTTGAAAAAAGAGGATATGGATATGGCAATTGTGAAGATCCAGTCAAATGTGCAAATTTCAATTTGAGTTAAGGGAATGCCTATTTGTTCTGAATTGTGGTCACAGTTTTAGCCCATGTGGATTGCATCTTAAGGATCATGAAACACCTGGATGATGGTCCGTCCAAACCTCTCATTAGTATATTTGAGAAATTCTAAAGAATGTGTGAAGTGTCAGATGACCGGAAGGCCATGCAATGTCTGGTTTCAAAAAGGGAGGAAATAAGCATCTGGGAAGATTCTAATTCAAATTTTAAATCAGCACATTAGTGTCTTGAAAACGCTGCAGTCATTGCCAAGCAATGTGCTAGGCAAATCCTTTTGTGTGGGGGGAGGGGTGAATAACTTCTTAGTAGATGGTGGAAATGAGATGGACATAATGCATCAGGACTTCAGCTAAACATTTGACAAAATATCCCATGATATTCTTATTAGCAAGCCAGTTGCAGTTGGGATGGAATGTTACTTGGATCCTTTGGTGACTTGAAAGGTTTACAAAGAATGTTAATTATTGTTTTGAGATACTATTTTTCAAATAGACCTGCCATGTAGTTTGGTCATTAAATATATTCCCTAATGACTCAGATAAGAGACAAATGGATTTTTTTTTCAAATTTGTGAATGGTATAAAAACTAGGAAAGCCAAAACTTAAATAGATGGAAACAAAATATTTATAGAGCAATGCCAGGATTAAATTTAACAGAGTGAGAAAGGCAATCTACCAGTTCTTTATGAAAGGGCAGGAGAAAGAAATCCAGGATTGAATCCAGCATTATATCTTTTTCCAGTATTATGAGGCTTGTGAGCAGTCACTCATGCCCTGTCATCTCTCAATTGGTTGACCTCAATTCACTCTACACTGAAGAATATTTGGAAGCTACATTTGGTGCAGAACACAGCAGCACAAACAGTTCTTGAGGTCTCTCGGATAGCACATCTAACACTGTTGTTGAGTGAGGTGCACCATTGCAGATCAAATTCAAGGTGTTGGTTAATGCCTTTAAAGCCCTTTATGTCCACGGTATCTGAGCAGCTATCTCATCCCAATGGGATTGCCCTGTCCTACTCCAGCAGAAGACGACTATTTTAGATCCTTTCTGTCAAAGAATTTTGGCTCACAGGGACCAGGAGAAGATCCTTCTGTGGGCCATGCCCTCTGAAATATTCTCCCATCAGAGGTGAGGTCCAGACTCATCCTCCTGGCCTTCTGGAGGCCTGCCTCTGCCAGCTGGACTGGGGTCCTGATTAGGATGTGCCCTCTGCTGGGAATGACTGTCAGGATAGATAAAAAAAATCCCTACCTGTCCTCTCCTGTGTCACCAGTCCTCTTTATTTTTAATTTCTACTTAATCTTAATTGTTTTACATCAGCTTTTATCATTTTATAAGCCACCCAGGATCACTTCCAACAGTGAGATGGATGGCAATACATTTAATAAATATATCTTTGGAATCTTCAGACTTGTAGACATGTCATCTCATTTAGGATGCTATGATTGCAGTCAAAATTTTGCTCATTCAAATCAGGTTCTAGATTTCTTGTGAATGTGCCAAATTCCAGAGAAAATTATTGCTGGTGTCCAAGGGAATCTTGGAATGTAAGGAAATGAGCTGTCAACAAATTGAATTCAATAAAGGTCTAAAGTATTTTGCTAAGGAAAAAAAAGAACCAACAATGATATAATTTTTAGTCAAACAAAATAATCATTTCACTGTCTCCTTTTCAACAGAATGTCCTATTCTGGGCTCTAGACTCCTAAGAAAAATGTGAACAAACTGAAACTGAGAAAATAAAAATAGTGAAAATGTTCAAAATGTTCAAGATGTGTTACACGGAAAGCAGCAAAAAAAAACTGTTCTCTGGAGTCCTAGGTGCTCTTTATTTGCTTGCATACATTTTAGCTAATATTAGAATCATGATGGGAGATCATGATATTAGCAATAGCACCTAGACTTGTATACCACTTCACAGTGCTTTACAGCTCTCTTAAGTGATTTACGTTATCTAGTCATGTGTTGAAACATCGGCAAGCAAACAGCCACCATGCTGTTATCTATCAGCCCTGAGTGCAAGGCATGGAATAATGGTCTTTTGTTAAAATAAAACAAGTTCTGATTGAATGGTAGTAAATAATTTGACCAGAACAGATTATCTAGGGAGACCTAAGCTGCTTTCTCTAGATATGATCTGACAGAATTTAGACAGCTATCTGTCAAGAATGCTTTAATTTCGATTCTTGACCTAAGGAGGGGGTTGTACTTGATAGCTTAAATGCCCCTTTGAACCTAGTTTCTGTGAGGGGAGTTAGGTAGAAGTACATAGGTGCCAGTTCAATCCAAATTTATGAAAACCTTAGATATAAAAGGAGTAATAGGTTGGTTTTCTACAATGCTTTCATAATAAATAGTAGATATTAGGACAATCAGTCTTGGTTTCTTGATTTGGTATATCTTATTTAAAAAAAACCTGATATTAATATTGTCTCATTATTTATATAATCAAACCAGAATTAGATTGTTTTTGATGGATAAATTTTAAAATAGTATTCTGAGCATGACTTCTCTCTATCCTTTTACTATAAAGGTAGTCCTCGAGTTATGCCATAATGGGGCTTGCCAATCACTGTCATAACTCATGAGTTCTGGAGGCCTAGAAGTGAAGCTCTAGCCTTAAGGAGGCTCTAGCCACAATCAGGAGGCTGTGAGTTCAATCCTAAGTAGAGGCTAATATTTGGAATAGACTCTCCTGCTTGTGCAAGACTCCAAGGTCCCTTTCAACTCTCTTCTTCTATGAGACCATGATAAAATGGTTTGGTCAACCCAATTATATGACCTTTTTTGCAGTGGTAACTGAATAAATCAAAGGTTTGCTGTGAGCACAGTTTTGCCATAAACAGGACATGCTGATTTTCATTAAAACTGTCATAAGCCCCAGTCATGTAACTGTTGAATGCTGCAAATGGCCATAAATGTGGCTTAGTAGGCAAATGCCCGAAGTTTACTCATGTGTCCCTGCAGGAGAATGTTGAGATTTTGAAATCATGTTGTAATTATCCCCTAGGTAGTAGGTCCTTTAGAATTTTAAGCAGTTGCTAAGTGAGCAGCCATAAGTCAAGGATTAATTGTAAACATATATTTATCTTATATGTGTACATTGTTTAAGAAATTGGTTTTTTAATCTTGGAAAATGTCTGCTGCATAATTGTAGCAAAATAATACTATGGAAGAAAATCATTGTAGAAAAAGAAAATTTAAATATGAAAGTTAAGGCCATCTGTGTATTTTTAAAATGAGGACAAAGGGTATGAATTGAGAACACAAATCCACTAAGGAACTCATTTGAGATTACAAAGCAGCATTTGTTGGTAAATATTCTGTTGTGAGTTATGTTAAGTGCATTTGGTTTCTGTTCTGTTTTAGCATGGCTTTTAATTATTCTTTGTTAAAGGAAAGTGAGGGAAATTTCCTTTCTCAATTTAAAAAGAATTAAAAATTGACATTCAGGGAAAGGAAGCTGTGTATCAGTTAAAAATGAATTCATAATGCTGGGTACAGATTGATGTACATGTTGGATGATATTGTGTCTTCACAATTTTTATTAAGTAAAAGATTAGGTGATGTTAATAATGTCCATATGCCTTTGAGTTGTTTTGACTCCTTACTACTTCCTAGACAAGTCCCTGTAACATTTCAGAAGTGGCTCCCGCTTGCCTGCTTCCTAAGGCTGAGAGAGGGTGATTGGCCTAAGGCCATCTGTCTTTGTGTCGAAAGCAGGACTAGAAAACATGGTTTTCTGGTTTCTAGCTTGGTGTCTTAACCACTACACCAAACTGGCTCTCATAAAGAAGTGAACTAATAATTTGGGAGAATTCATGTGTGTTTAACGGAAGGATTGCCTAATTTCTCTTTATGAGAAAATAAGAACTCCTGAATCTCTGAGAAACTCTTCCAAGTCCCATCCTGAAAATTCAATTCTGAAGTCAAATTCAGCATTAATGTTCCATTAATGAATATCGAGTTTTTATTGTGATATCAAGTTTTAGCAAAAATTCAGAGAGGTTTGCTACTTAAAATTCCTGAAACAGTATTCAGAATATTACCTATATTTGAAATAAGTAGAAAATATACAACGACCACAGAACTTTTGAAAATGTCTAATTGTGATCATTTTTCTGATTGTTTTGAAAGGCTACATCTGTCCCCAATTTTTCCTATATGGGAGCACGGCTATGCAATTATCTCTCTCTTCACCTCACTATTAATCCACAAAATGGCAACTTCAGAACAGTACTTCTTTCAAGGTCAGTATCTCCTTCTCCCTCTCTCCCCCCCCCGTCTGTCTCTGTCTGTCTGTCTCGTGTCTCTCTCTCTTCTCTCATATCATATATATACTATATTATATTGTTTTTTTAAGCTTCTCGCGCGGTGACTTACATTTGTGCCTGGGTTAGCTTCCTTCGGGTATTGTATCCCACGTCATTGTAGTTCTGTTTTAAAGTTTTTATGCCATTGTTGAGCTTCTGTAAAGTTTGTAGAAACGATTCAGCAAATTCATCTCGCGCATATAGGCTTCTGAATGGAAGTGTGTCTCACTTCCTCTGTTCAATTTGAGGCTGGTCTCTTCTGATTGGCTATTAAACTGGGTTCTGTGTTCATTGGACTTGGAGTTTGATTGATGGTTTTCGGTTTTTCTGTCTGTTTTGTGGTTTTGATTGGCTGGCAGCACATCGTTCTTGTGTTGGAGGCTTTCATGCTGCTTGGGCTTCGCTGTGAAAGACGGCTGCTCTTTCATCAGCAACTGGGTTTCACTTTTGGTGCCTGTGGGGGTGGCTGTGTTTGAGTTGGAAGGCACGAGGAGAGTCTGTCTGTGTTGCGGTGTGGTCGGATGGTGTTTGAGTTCGGAGGCAATCAGAGGGAGTTCTGTCTGTCGCTCAGGTGTTTGTCTGTTTGTGTGGTGTGGTAGATCTTTCTATTTAGAGTGCAGGCTTCCAAATGATTGACAGTCTGCTGGAATCATCTCTTCTATTCATGCTGTCAGGTCTTTTTTCAATTTCTATGGCATTGTCACCAGCTTCATTTGGTAAGATACTTATATCAGATTGAAATGGAAGTTTGCAGATCTTGTAATATTGAAAGAAGCTGCCATTGACTGAAACAAGACTGTCAAGCTTGATTCTGCATGTGTTCTGCATTAGAACTCTGCATACTTTAAAAATGACCCAAGAGTACATGTTAACATAATCCCTTTCTACTATTCATTAAAGCAATCCATTTTTTCTAGATTTCCAATCAAGTATGAAGAAAAATGTTGCTGCTTTAAGATGTTGATTATTAATTGAATAACAATGTCTGTTTTCCAAGCTTATGTAAAATGCTAAAAAAATGAATGATAATACAATATGCTAGTTAAAAAGAAAAAACAGCTGCAAGCTCACATTACTCTGAGAATAGTCCTGAAAAGTATTTCAGGACTATTGTTTCAACTTTTAAAATCTTTCTCATTTTGTTAAAAATGAAGAACACTTCTCTTCAAACTTCCTTTTTCCAAAAATATTAATTGAAATTTCAAAATGAATTAATACCTTAACTAAAAATGATCTGCAAATTTAAGAGAAAAAATATTCAGCTTTTGTTATATCAAACATTATTTGTTTCAATTATTGTAAACAATGAGCAGGTTTGCTCGCCACAGACTTGAATTTTGAGCAGTGTGGAAGAACAAGCAAAACATAGGAAACTGAGATTTTGAATTTGAATTATGCTGTGCTGTTTGCTTTTATATTGTCAAAGGTAAACAAACTTCATTAATGAATATTAATGAAAGTGAGATGATCCTCAGAGTCTATTTACTTCTTTCAGAATAAACCGATATTTTCTGATTCATCTTGCAGATAAACTAGGTGAAGTGGCTTTGTTCCCCCCTTGAGGTCAAGAATGTTGCCTTTGAGGACTCATCAAGTCAAGAAAACAAAGCCCAAGTTTGTTTATAAACATGTATTTTTTTTCAATTTTGAGGCTGCTTAACTCAATAGCGATTCTAGGCAGCTTACAGATAAAACATTAAAAATAAAGTATATTAAGAAAAAGACAGCATTAAAAAAAAAACCCTAACCAAGGGGGCTCAGCCATCATCCTAAGCAACATTTGGGAGAACAAATAGGTTTCTAGCAGTTTGTGGAAAGTCAAAATGGTGGGAATAGTAGTCCCAAAGGTGCTTTTTCAAGAGGCAACTGGCCTTTCTGGTTTTTCTTTGAAGACATTTCACTTCACATCCAAGAAGCTTTTTCAGTTCTGACTGGATTCAGCTCTGACAATGTCCAGTCAGAGCTGAAGAAGCTTCTTGGATGAGAAGTGAGACATCTTCAAAGAAAAACCAGAAAGTCGTCAACGGAGAACTTTTTCGTGGAAACCCTGTTGGTTCTGGACCTACTGACTCTTACACTCTGGACATTTGATGGGAATAGTACAAGCTTAGCGGGATGGAATAGTGTTCCACAAGGCAGGAGCCATCATTGAGAAGACCCATCAGTTCTGTCAGATTATAATGAGCTGTTGTAATAGCATTTGTCCTTTGAAGCTTCAGGTACTTGGCTTGCCATTTGCCATACTTATGACAACTTACTGTTTTGAAAGTTTAAAGCAATTGGACTTCTTATGAAACTCCAAAATTTGGATAACTTTCTTCAGCTCTGAAATTTGTCCAATTATATTTCTCTTTGGAAACTACTAGGCTTCAGTATGGAACGGAAGGACATTTGTGCTTGGATCTCAATCTTCATAAAAGAAAGGAAATAATCTATATTATAGCTCAACATTTTTTACTTCTTAGTACTGCAGCTGAGGACTGGAAGGTTTGGAAAGTGAATGGCAGTCCATTCTAAAGTCAAAGTTTGGAAATGTTTTGTTTTATTTTATTGTTATTGCAATAAATCCTGAGTGGCAACCCAGTATTTCTGGAATCCAATTAATTTTGTCCAATACAACTTTCACCAATATTATCAGCTTTAATACATAGTGGCCCTCAAAACATGGGGAATCATTTCTTTGGTGTTATATTTAGCTATATACCACACATGGACAAGTTGAATACATATTTTCCATCAGTTGATTTTTCATAACTGGCAGCAGAAAGGCAATGATTTGGTGTTTCATATGCTCAGTTAAAATTAGCCCCTTATGGAATGGGAATTTCTCTGTTTCTTTTGCTTGCAAAAGTTTGGCAGCAGTCAGAAGTCAAGGCTTCAAGATAGTTTCTCTAATTGTTTGAAATATTCTTTCCTCTGCAATAAGGACTATTTAAAAATTTATGTAATCTTTAGATAAAATACTTTTATGTTCATTTTGGTGTGCACATTTTTAAAATGTTTTTACTGCAGTATTAATACACCTTTGAAGAAATGTAACATATAAACAAAAACAATGGGAAATTTTTCAGGCCATATTTAATTCCTGATTTTGTATGCTCTATATATACTCTGATCATATACTTTTGTTCTAAAATGCCAGGTTTTATTTTGAATAAGTGAGAAAATCTACAACAATACTGTTTTCTGCAACAACCAGCTTTCTATTCTTTCTTTGAAAAAGTTACTGATAAATCTTGGGTAAACTTCTAATGAAAGATCAACCAGAGTGCAGAATAAGCTACCTGGGAGTGGGGGGGAAAGAAAGAGATTCTTTATCTAGTATTGAAGACCCAAATCGTAATTGGTTCCTGGGTGGAAGTCATATCAGATATTCTGATGCTATTGTCCCTAAATACATCAGATTGAAGTTTTACATAGAGCTGTCATTGTTTACATATTTCAGTATTATTTATTTTCACAACTTTATCCTGCATAGTGCATTTTCTTTTTCTTTTTACTGTTACGTAGGAAGTGGGAGACTTAAAGAATCGAACCATCCCCTAAATGTGTTATTTCTCCTCAGGGTCCCTTTTTGGTTATGTTAAAACGAACTATTGACACTCATGGTGTTGGATTATAGATACAATGATTCTTAAACTTTGACCATGCCATCAGGGATAAAAGGGTTCAGAAATGACATCCCAAGCAACAACAAAATATATAAAGATGGGTATTTAATCAAGTTGCATAATCTATTTGAATGTTTTATTATTTTGCAACCATAGATATATTATTGTCTACATGTTAATATTTTCCTTTTATCCTTTAACATCATATTTGCCTCAGTTTAAATAATATTTTATGAATTTTACCAGTAAGTACAAAATTGTCTCTTTCAGGTGTCAAAAAGAATTTGAAAATAGAGACGGAGCTGCCAAAGGTGATGATACTGTGAGGAAAAGATTTCATGCATTTGTGCTGTTTTTGGCTGAACTTTATCTAAATCTAGAGGTAAAAATATTTCTGGTTGAATTATTTCTTAGAATCTATAATTTTGGACATTTTGTAAGGAAAGAGGTTGAAGAATTCATCTGTAGAGCATTGCAACTCAATCAAAATAGGAAAATTTTGAACAAATTTAAAACTTTAGTAGTGTCTGGTTCCAATTGATATATCCGTCTCAAATTGAACTCTTAGGCATTCCATTTGCTCAAAGAACAAATTTATTTAGATACATCACCTTGGCACAAACTGAATCTGACCATTAGAATCTTTCTTACAATTTAATTTTGTTTTTAATTGTCATATCTGCATTCTCATAAAAATACCAAATTATTATTATTTCAAATGAACAATTGAATAAAATGCAGATAACATATTTTCTATTATATTTCCAACAATAAATTGTATTTATGGAGATTTTTTATTATTTCCTAACTTAACAGTTCAGAAGAGGAGCCAGGGATGTTATTATAAAAATGAAGGGGTAGTATGTTTGTACATATTGTCCTGCTCATTTTACTGCTAAAGCAATACCTTTCAGTACAACAGTCATGAATCAAGCTTTTCTACTCCACTAGAATCAATTACAACATGCTACTGTAGGCTTTTTATATCCTCTTAGGTATAAAATTGTGAGTTCTCTCATTCAATTAAATCTTAACAGGTAGTTAAATTTTATTTGTTTATTAAATGTATATGCTGCTGATTTCACTATCAAGTGATTTTTAACAAATGGCAGCTAAAAAAATTTTGAGCTGAGGAAAATAGCCTTCTTGAGGTAAAGTATTCCATTATATAATCAGCTGTTTAATTAATATAGAAAAATACCAAATACCTTCGTAGTAAGAACTTGGAATAGTTTTTAATTGTCAATATTGATTTTCCAAACTTTCATAAAAATATTTTACATATTTATAGATAAAAGGAAATGAAGGACAAGTAACTCGAGCTGACATTCTTCAAACTGGACTTCAGGAGCTATTAAATACACTTTTTTCAAATCCTCTGGACAGCAATTTAATTTGTGCAGTAAAACTATTGAAAGTAAGACATTTTTATTCAGAGTTTTTTAAAAAAAACAGTTGTGTTAATTATTAATAGGGCCTCTTTGGTTCTTGATTGATATTAGTATAAATACTGTGGTGTGATTATGTATTCTGTTTACCCGGTGGAAATACATTCAACTCTCCTGGCAAAATAGGGTTGAATATTGTATGCAGTCCACGGAGAGCCTGTCCTATTACAGGATATCCTACATTCAATATGCTGATGATAATTCAACTGTACATCTCTATCCCTTGTTGTCCAAGTGAAACTGCCAAAATTCTGTTCCCGTATCTGGATGTGGAAGAATAGGTTTTATCCAACCCTTCCAAATAACCATGGCTTTAGACAAAATGACCAGAAGGAATAATCTTGAGGAACAGAACCAAGACAACACTCAGAAGACAAAATAAACCCGAACCCAGGACATAAATTAATTAGGCAAACTGTTTCAGACAGGATTTTCCATAGTTCTCACAAACAAAGGTTTGCCATAGTTCTCACAAAGTATTCAGACTTGGAAGATTCTGTATCTTATAATAAAAGTAGTATTACCATTCATAATTTTACTTTCCTAGGTTAATCTACCTTGAAGGGCTGACAGTCAGTCTTGAGACCCACAGGTTTGAGAATTTGAGAGTTTACATTTTTGATTCTTGAACTAGGCTCAAGATTTAGTGTCCATCTCCTCAGATTGCAACTCCTACCAGAAGAGTGGTGACAGCTATAGCCAGGGAGGCCATTGAACAATTTTGTCTTCTGTGCCAGCTGCTGGACCAGGGGGCCATGCTTATAGTTACTCATACCTTAATCAACTCCCATGTGAGTCACTACAATCCACTGTGCATGGGGCTGCCAGTGAAGAACATCTGGAAGTTTCTTTTGGTCCAGAATGTGGTGGCTTAGGTATTTATAGGCTTTACTGTGGTTATGAATATATCACTACTCCATAAGCTGCACTGGCTTCTAAAAGGCTTCAAGATTCTGGATATCATCTATAAAGCCCTACATGATATAGGGCATGGTTATAGGTATGATTGCCTTCTCTAGGATTGTCCCAGATGCTCCAATTAAGCCCATTCTTGCTTCTGACACTGCCACTTTTTGTGCTTTCTGAGTGGGGCCCCTTACTTTTGAAACAAATTGCTCCCTGATACCTGGGTGGACCCTTAAAATCTTTAGAATGTCTTTCCCCCAGCATTTGAGTCCAAGTGAGGAGAGCATCAATTGAGAGAGTTGTAGTGCAGTTTAGTCTGGTTGCCATTTTATTGCTTCTGTTTTTTTTTAATGTATTGTGCTGCTTGATGGGGGCAGGGGGAAGGTTTTGTATTTGTTAATTTTTTGTGTGAGTTGAGCAGCGATACACATTTTATAAATATAAAAATAAAAGAAACTTTGCCCGAAGCATAGATTGTAATCAAAAAAAGGTTAAAAAACACAATTCTTATCCAATTCTGAATACAACTCACTTTTTCAAATTAGTTTAATCTGACAAGTGTTGTCAATCATTGCTTTTATTTGTTTCCCAGTTGACAGGATCTGTCCTTGAAGATGCATGGAAAGAAAAGGGAAAGACTTATATGGATGACATAATACAGAAAATTGAAAATGTTGTCTTAGATGCAAATTGCAGCAGGTAGTAAGAAAATTCAGTCATTTCCCGGTTATGCTGTAAAACAATTTCATGTCCTTTTTAATAGAATAAAAAGAATAGTTCACTTTGTAGCTGTCTTGCTCATTTCCTACAAAAATTACCATTTATCAAAGCAAAACTGGACTGTGAAGTGTTTGTTAAAATATCTCATATTTAAAACACACATTTTTCAATAAATTAAATGTATACAGTAGAAAAACATTTAGGGGATCCTAGGAACTAGACATATTCTGCCTTTAAAATCTTGCAGTTACTTTGAATAGTGACATGATACTATATATAATTTTTAAAAAATTAATACTGTGTACTAGAGCACTGCAGTGAACTCACATGGCACTGTAGGATATTTTAATTTTTTTAGTGTCTGTTTGCAAAGCTGGATTTTGCAACCTTTGTTTGCATCAAAAGGGTGCCACAAAATGACAAAGTTAAATAACCTCTGGATTAATAAATAAAGTAAATAATAACCTGAGAGTTTGATATATTCCCTAAATCACAGGTGTCAAACTCGCTGCGTCACATTGCCATCAGGTGACATTTTGCAACATTTTTCTCATTCACGGAGCTGGAGTGAGCATGGCGTATGTGTGTTGCATTCAGTCCATGAGCCATCAGTTTGACACTCCTGCCCTAAATAATTCTTCATTCTAATTCCATGTTCATTCTTTATTCTTTCATTGCTATGCTTAAGCAGAGTAAAAATCAGGTAGACCAAAATGAACTTTGCAAGCTGTCCTGTGCTTACTAGCAAAGCCTTCTATGTTATTCTCTACAGGCTATGATTTTTACTAGCTGTGCATTACACCCTCATTTGTCTTTAGTCTTGTAGTGATCACAGTGTCCATGACTAGCTGCTTCTTTCTTATTTGTTGTGGAAATCAACACGTTGCAAATTGCTTGCCTAGACCTTGTCTAGATCATTAGGCTACTTCTCTGTATGAATTATTGCCTGTAATAGATAAAGATCAGAACTGATTTTCTCATAGCTGTTATTTAAGAAAATGCTTACACAAACATTTCAGAGAAGACAGTACACTTAAAAGTGATAAGGAAAGAGGCTGAAGTCCTTGAACTCAGCAGAAAGGACAAAGCCAACAGAAGTGCTAAATTTAAATAACTGTGTTTAACCAATCTAAACAGTGTAGGTTCTTCAAAGCCATGTATCACATGTAAGGCCTCTATTTAATATATGAAAATACTGACAACAAAAGTTGTTCTTTGACAATGCATTAGCATTAAAAAAGTACATTTTGAGAAGCTATAATAAATTAGCCAGGTGTATTCTAACAGTAAACGTGATTAATTTATTTTCTACTTTTCTGTTACAGAGATGTAAAGCATATGCTATTAAAATTGGTAGAACTGCGGTCAAGTAATTGGGGAAGGGTACATATTGCTTCAACGTACAGGGAAGCAACTCCAGAAAATGATCCTAACTACTTCATGGTAAAGTATACTGGCATTCTTCTTCCATAGATTATCCCTGAGATAGCTTTGCTGAAATAGATATAAAAATGCTAAAGCATACAAGATTAAAAAATAGAAACATAAATAAATAATGCATATTTTAATTCTAGAATGAACCAACATTTTACACATCAGAGGGTTTGCCTTTCACTGCAGCAGATCCAGGTATGTTCTAACTATTTGCTTTGCATCAATAGTTAAAATAGAAATGAATTAAATGTACATTACATAGCTCTCAAAGAAGGCAGACAATCAAAAATAGAAGTTTATTAAAAGTTCCAGAAAATGCTTTCTATCCATTCAGATGGAATTCTATGTGCCATGCTAGTTTCATTGTCTGCAGTCACATCAGCAGTGTATTGAACCCATTGCTGTTTCTGTCATTTGTAGACTAATTATTAACAAAGATAAGTGAAACCTAGATATACAAAGTTTTGGTGACACCATTATGGAGAAAATCCATCAATTGGTATTATCCTCATTTCGAGACTACAATTGGGACTAGCAACCTGGTTGTTAAACAGAGCTATTACAACCATTCTTATGGTCTTACTTCAGTTTTCCTTTATTTTACAGACCTCTAAAGGTCTTAAAATTGAAGATTAGCAATAGCACTTAGACTTATATACCACTTCACAGTGCCTTACAACCCTCTCTAAGCAGTTTAGAGTCAGCATATTACCCCCAACAACCTGGGTCCTCATTTTACTGACCTCAGAAGGATGGAAGGCTGAGTCAACCTTGAAGTGACAAAAACTGCAAAACTGCTGAACTGTAACCAGCAGTCAACAGAAGTAGCTTGCAGTACTGCATTTTAACCACTGCGCCAAGGCTTAAAATTGGTTGCAGTTACTTTTTTCCCCACAATCATAACTGCAAAAGGTCACTAAACAGGAACTATATGTATGTGATTGCTAAGAGTACTTTATGGCATTTAATCAATGATTGCTATCAGTCATGCTTTATTTGATA
The DNA here is from genome assembly GCA_004320025.1 of Laticauda laticaudata. NCBI lineage: Eukaryota > Metazoa > Chordata > Lepidosauria > Squamata > Elapidae > Laticauda > Laticauda laticaudata. The sequence goes on from BHFT01033912.1 coordinate 14,137, forward strand.
CCCGCATCCTACATTTACAGTGTCAGAGCCCTTTTTTTCTTTGTGTGACTTTTCATAATTGTACTCCTTTGCTTAGTGCTGAGTTGCTTTTGACTAATCATTTAAGGCACAGAACGTGTCTTTCCACTTTATTGTGCATTGCAGACTTTTACTTTTTTTGGCAGTGAGAATTCCTTGCTACAGTATAGTATATTGCAAATTCTTTAATGAGGAGCTATGTTGCTTGAGTGCAAACATTATTTGAAGAAAAGCCAGGGGAAGAGAAAGCTCAGGAGAAGCATGATGAAGTACAATAAAATGATACATTTAAGCAAATTATTTCAATGTGCTATTAAGAGCTTACCCAAATTATGTTTGCCTACCGGATACATATCTGTAATATTTTACTAATCAATATAGTGAATAAACTTGGAGGTGGTTCTTCATAAAATGTTGATATTATAGATTACCAAGAGAAATATCAAGAACTTCTTGAAAGGCAAGATTTGTTTCAAGGGTATGAAGAAAATGGAACAGGAGCTGAAGACCAGTAAGTTCTTATTTTAGTCTAACTTGTGATGTAGATAGAATCATTTTAGATTATCATTAACATTCCTAAATTGGTCATCATTTTTCAAGAATATTTTTGTCAAAATTTATCATTTTGAAAATACTTTAGTATTCAAAAGTTTTTATGTACAACTGACTGCTTTTTTCATTTTATTTTTCTTTTTTCTTTTTATTTACTGATATTCTACTAAATGGTAACATTAATCAATATCTTAGAGATCTACAGAGCTCTTTTAACTAATTGTTGCTTTTGAAAAGAATATTTTCAAAATGTTTTAGGCCCTACAGCAAAAAAGATTATTCTTTCTGTCTTTCTGTTCATTTCCTTTTCTGATCACTTTGTTTTTTGCATCCTATACATTCCTCTGTTTATATTTGAATGTGCAGCAGAGACCTTAGCAGCTGGAATGTAGATGGTTTCCTGTTGGAAATAATACTTGTTTTGTAATTAGGAATTTAAACTAACCATTCTTGCTCATAAATGATACTAACATTTATAAATGTGAACTTCTTTGCACTTAAGCAATTTAGACCTATCATATTTTTTGCACTATAAGATGCTCCAGACCAAAAGACGCACCTAGCTTTTGGGAAGAAAAATAAGAAAAAAATGTTTTGCCTCCTTGCAGCAAACAGCCTGGTCAGCACTGATTGGTAGTTGGATCTGCCTCCCAGAATACTGGCAATCAGTTGTTCCAGGCTGTGGGAATTGCTGCTGCCCATTGCGCCCACTGCCTATTGCCGCTTCCGCCTGTCCCATTTTCCAGGTGCTGGGGATCGCTACTGCTGCTGCCACCTATCACCGCTGTTTGCCTTTGCCACCACCGAATGGCAGTGGAGATAGACGGTGGCGATCCCTGCCACCTGGAACAGGCCAAAAACAAGATGCACGGAAGTCGAAAATGGGGCTCACAGAGGTGGTGATACGTGGCCACAGCAATGAATGACGGTGATCCCCGCAACCTGGAACAGCTGATTGGCGGTATTTCAGGAGGTCGACACAACCGCCAGCTGCTCATGCTAAATTAGCTGGCAACTCAAGAACAGGCATAGAAACTTGTGCTGTGCTGAAGCTGACCAGGCTGTTTGCTGTTAGGAGGCAAATTGCTAGAAGACAGAGGCCAAAGGCTGGGTGGGGCTTTGCCAACATTCGCTCTATAAGACGCACAGACATTTCCACCCAATTTTTTGGGGGGGGGGAGTGCATCTTATAGTGTGAAAAATACGGTAGTTTGCAATGAGAGCTTGCCAGAGTTCAGTTTATACAAATATAGAATCATAACATTGATATTGGTATTTATCTTTTTTTATTGTTTTTAATGTTTGAATTTTTAAAAATGTGTATTTAACATGAATTTTATTGTAGATATTTTGATGATGAAGATGATGATGAAAAAGATGAGATGGATCCAGAAATTGAAGAAGCATTTGAAAAATTTTGCTTGGAATCTGAACGCAAGAGGAAACAATAAGTTTTACATAAATATTGTTTGGTTTTTGTTGAAAAAACTAAACAGCATAGAATGGACAATAAGTAAACAAGTGGAAAATCCTTTAATCCATATCACAGGAAATTAAGTTTTTCCAAGTATGCAATTTCCCCCTTGTTAAACAGAATCTGCCAAAAAGAAGCAATTGTAAAGTGAAATTCTTTATCTTGAATAATATGTAAATATTATAGTTTATTTTATGTACAGTTAAATAAGCAATGTTTTTGCTGTAACAAATTTATTTGGCACGTCACATTAATCTAAAAGTTCAACTTAGATTAAATTTGTATTAAAAATTCACACTTTTCTGAAGTAAAATCCTTTCAATCATAATTCATTTTGACTTGCTTTTGGAATGAATTTTTACATTCTTTCCTAGATAGCTTATAGCATTTGCCCCACATTTTTAGGCTCATGAAGTTGCAAAATTGTTTTCTTAAGTGTTTTACAAATCATGAAAAATGTAACCACCCAAGGACAATTTGGAGCTGTGCACAAAAATTGGATTTTCAAACAGCTATATTGTCAATTGATGTTTTATTTCATCAAAGCTGTCTTCAACATTATTACTGAGTTTTAGATGTCATATTGATCATTTTCTGAAGTATGATTTTAGATTATCAGAAATGAGTCATGATTATTCCTTTCTCCATTTTCATATTAATACTTCCTGCTTTAGACCATTGTTTATCGTCAGGCATGTGTTTGACAAAACAATTATTAATGCTAATCAGGATTACTTTAAAATGTTGGTTAGCAATTCTGGTTCATCAGGCTAAGGAGGTTTCAAAGTCCCCAAAAATCCATAGTTTAGGATGCTTTCCAAATCTTGATCCACAGGTAGCAGCCTAGAAATCCTGATTTACCTTTGCTCGTCTTTGCAGAGGATAGGAATTAGATTTTTAGACCAGCAACATTGGGCCCTAAGATTTGCTATTTTAGAGGTTTCAAAATATAGTGTCTGTATTCAACCATTTCTTTGATTTTCACTTTGAAATTTTAAAGAAGCTATTTTTTAGTTCAAAGTTCATAATTTGTGTCTCTGAAATGCATACTAAAAAGAAAACCCTCATGTCTTTTTTTATTGCATCACATTTACCAAGTTCCTTGTTTACAAAGAAATTTGTCTACTGATTATGTCTTCCCTTTAAATCATCTTTTTTTTCTGTCTAAAATTTTGTCCAGGATACTTTTAACATTTTTATTCACTATTTTATATTACCTAGAATCTTATTTCCTAACACCAAATGTGTTGAACTTCCTGAGCAGTAGGTTAAATAACTTATATAAAGATATAAGTTGTAAATATGTATGTAAATAGTGCTGTTTAATATTGCACTGTTATAACTTGGTACAATTTGTGTCTGTTAAATGAGTTAGTATAAAATTACATCTTCTGGTTGTTTAGCTTTTAGTTAACACCATATTTTGCAAAAAATAAACTGTTGTTGTTGGATACATTTTATTTACTTTTTTTAGTGCTTTCATTTTCATTAAAGAATATTTAATCTTCCTTGTTTTCTTCTGTGCTGAGGAGTATTATCTTTATAGTTACTGGCGAAGTCTCATTTAAGGCCTGATGACTACATGTACATATCCATATTTTGTTGACAACAGTGTGTGTGTTCCCTTTGCCTTCTGGCAGGATGTTTTTTTGTTCCAATTTCAATATCTCAGTCTAGCCTGAGGCTCAGTGTACATTTCTTGATAGTTTCCTATTGAAATAATTAACTGGATTTAACCTTGTTCACCCTCTTCAAAATCAATCAAGGTCAGATAGGTGCTAAATACAAATGTAAAAATGTTTCCTGGCCCTCCCTCTCGTCAATTTATACAGCAATTGTTTATATAAATCTCTGTTCATTCTGCCCAACTGAACATCATTTGTAGTTTTCAAGACACAATTTGTGTCTGCATTTTAGTTAATGTATGATTTGGTTAAATAAGAGGTTCCTTTTATGGAATTATGCTAGGCATTGATGCAAGTATGAAACTATCATTCTACAGCATGATCATCTATTAATTCAGTATTTCCCTTCAGGAGTTTTTGAGCTTCAGCGTTCTAAGATCAAATAATCATGTATAGTTCTCATTAGAACTCAGACTTCCAGAATCAGAATCTTTTGTGTACTAGAAATGATTGTGGTGCTTTATGACTTCTATTGTGGTTTTAGAGATTGGGATCTAGTAGGTGCTGGGATGGACAACAGCTTGGAAGGCAGATGTGTTCTTTTCTTGATTATTTCTCTGATAAGGGAGCCCTGCTGGCACAATAATTAAAATGCAGTAATTCTGCTCAGTCTGGAATTTGATCCTGACCGGCTCAAGGTTGGCTTAGCCTTCCATCCTTCCAAGGTTGGTAAAATGAGGAGCCAAATTATTGGGAAAAATATGCTGACATTATAAACCGCTCAGACTGCTATAAACACTGTGGAATGGTATCTAAGTCTTAAGTGATATTGTTATTATGATCACAAATTCACAGAGCAACTGGTGCAAATAACATCAGTCACCAGAGTTACAGGTGGCTCTCCAAAACCTTGGATTACTGAATCCTAGAAGTGGAAGGAGTCTAAACCGTAGGTTGGTAATTGAGCCACGTTCTTGATTCTATAGGAACAAGTCAGTTACTAAGTTGTTTACTTTTTTAATCCATTTACTCATTAAATAATTAGTTAGTGTACTGTTCTTGGTTTTAATAAATGTTAAGTCCATAATTAATCTAGGAGGCAGGTGGGCTTTAAATTTGACAAAGTCACGGAACATCAAATTCCGGTAATAAAATTTAGGTCTTACGATCTTACCATTTTTGTAAATCACCAAAGTAGTATTTCATATCTGATATCCTCCCTACAGCATTTCCTGGATGAGGAGGTAGAAGTAACTCATGGTGGTCTTGAAACATCTTAGCAGCTTTCTCTCAATTATTTCTACACAAATCTCAAGATCTTGTCTACCTGCAGAAAACAACTACATTGTTCCTGCTTGTTCAGGGCTCTAGCTTCTTTATTCTCAGGAGATTCCATTTTTTAAATAAAAATTGAAAGACTGAGGATCTCATGGATCTCTCCCTGTATGCACGTGCTTTAGTTCCAACAGTACAGAATACTAAATCTTCTACAAGGAACAGTGTTTACACAACATACTTCAACCATAAACCAGCCACCATCATCTCTACTGCATGGTGTGAACTCAGATTATATGGTTCATATATTATGAGTCTGTAGAGATTCTCAGTCATCCAGGTCATGGTTGTCCCAAGGGTGCTTTTTCAGGAGACAACTGGACTTTCTTGTTTTTTCTTTTGAAGATGTTTCGCTTCTCATCCAAGAAGCTTCTTCAACTCTTCCATTCACCACGATCCTGTCAGAGCTGAATGGATGGGGAGGGTGGAGCTGGCATCGCGATGATACAGCATGCGATCTTGGAGGTCTGAGATCGCTGCCGATATCTTCGCTCCTGGACGGTCCAATCGAATCTAAACCGTCCTGAAGAGACGATGAATGTAAAGAGCACATCCTGTATATATATATTCTTGACCAGGCAAAGCCGAAAAAGAACTGAGACTTTTTTTCAAGGACATTGTTATTTGATAAGATAGAGGGAAAAGCATGGGAGAGTATTATTGCAGGTGCTCTTCTGAGTTTCTAGCAACAGCTGGAGTCTGGTGTTGAAGCTTACAGGAAAAAAAAGGTGATAAGACTCTGGAAAAGAGAGTTAGAAATTTTAACAAAAGCCGTGGACAATCAAACAAGGTGCAGTGTGCTATCTTTATTTTTTTTAAGCTGCACTATTTCCTACTTTAAAAAACTCCCCCCCTTACTACCGTTTCTCCAACAATACGGCCTCCCCCAAGAGGAAGTCCCAGCATGTTTTATTGGCACAAAATGAAATTAAGCCCCTTCCCCCAAATTAAGGCCTATATTAAAACATGTGAAATGGGGGGAATGGTGGGGGGGGCTTGCCGTTAGGAAGTACTTTTGTTGCACACCCAGATATGGTGCTGTCTGTGTTGACCCCGATACTAAGTGCCTCACCAATGCAGAGGTCAACATCCAAGCCNTTTTTTTTTTTAAGGGAGTAGCTTGTTTTCTTTTTTCTCTCTCCCTCCCCTGTATTTTTTTTTCTCTATTTACCTTACATATTGTTTTTTTCTGTGTGGCTTTCTTTTTTCTTCTTATGCCTCCTTTTATACCTGAGACCACCTTTTATACCTGTATTGTTCTACAATACAAAAATTACATAATGGAAGACAGAAGAAATGAATGTTGGAAGACAGAATCCAAGTTTTTGGAGAAAAAAAAAGAAAAACGTTGGTTTGAGGGATGGGGGCATAGTTTGCTTATGACAAAGGAAGAACACTGGCTATGTCTTACTTATTGTCCATCAGAGACTCCAGGAAATGACAGTGACTACTGTAGAAACAGTTAGACTTGTAGCCCTAGCCTAGATGGTGCTACTAAGTTTTGCATCCACTGACAAGCGTGGAGGTGGCCCTTTGCTTTATTCCAAACGGAACAAGCTTATTTTTTTTGTCAAGCAATTATTAGATAACAGATATAAGTATAAACACGGTTATGAATGCATGAAATGGATATATAAGAAAAATAAAAAGAAACAATAGGACAGGGACGGTAGGCACGTTGGTGCGCTTATGCACCCCCCCCCAGACCTCTTAGGAAAGGGGTGAGGTCAATAGTAGACAAGATAAGGTTAAAGTAGACAAGATAAGTAGACAAGATAAGGTTAAAGGTTTTGGGGTTTGAGGAAGAAACGTCAGAGTCAGGTAGAATTTTCCAGACATTGCTGAAGTCGTATTTCCTGCAGTCAAGTTTGGTGCGGTTTACCTTGAGTTTGTATCTATTGTGTGCTCTTGTATCGCTGTGGCTGAAGCTGAAGTCTTCATTGACCGGTAGGACATTGCAATAGATAATTTCATGGACTATACTTACTTAGATCGGACCGAATTTTGATGTGCACGGTTCCGTACAAAATCACAGTGGAGCTCCGAACCCTTCAGCCTTGGGGGAGGAATCCCCATAAACCCTTCTGATCCAGGAAGGAGTAGCAGTGGGAAACACCTCTTTCTGGGAAAGGGAACTCAGAGCTACCTTAAATCCGAAAAATCCTATTTTACCGGATCCCTCCCAAGCTCCGCCTTCCCTAAAGAGGCGCGTTTGTCCGTTTGAATCCAGACCTCCTCCTCTTAGCGCCGCCTCTTGAGTTTTGTTTTGGTTGTTTTTTTTTTTAATTTTCCCATCCCCGCGCTCTTTGGTAGGTTTCCCGGCTCCTCTTACACCGAGGAAAGAGGACTTTAACGGAGTGAATTTGCCCTAAATGAGGTACGCTGTTTAGACTGGGTTTCCCTATTTACGCGAGGGGAAAATTAACAGACGCTGCGGCCCAGTAGCCAAGGAGTAGAAGCTTACTAGGAACGGAAGGCTCTCGTCTCGGCGGATGGCTGGAGAGAGAGAAAAATATATATTCTGTGTGAGCAACCAGGTAGTTCAGTTTCCTTTGCTGTCGTCCGAATGTGTTACGCGAGGGGTCCAGGCAAACGAACTTCTAGCTAGTAAAAGCTTTCTCCCTGAAAACCTGTGCACCGTTTTATTTTGGAGGTTTAAGCACGCCTGGCCTCATAGCACTTGCCATCTTTTTATCTTTATTTTTTTTAATTGAGTGTATTGTTAAATGTCTTTCTTGTTGCCCCCACCCCAGTTGTTGAGAGTTGTATGGCATGTAATTTTAATAAATTGTTATTATCTGATCACAACAAGGTGATGTCATAGCTGCTATTTCTTCACTCACAAGAACTTAGGTTATATATTGCTGTAGTATAGGTGAAGCCCAGAAATACCCAGCCTTTGGCAATTGCCAGATGGAAATTTTATCAATGTGCATATATTCTAGGTGCCCTCCAAGATTTTTTGATATGGTACCCATTGTGCCAATAACCACTGGGACCGCTAAGTTTTTATGGTTCATTGCACAGTCAGCCAGATATTTAGTCTGGATGTGGCATTTTATCCTATCAAGCCTTTCCTAAGACAGGAAGATGCGGTTTGGTGGTGTTACAGGCATCATTGCAGGATGTAAGCTGTTCCAAGTAAATTATTAATAAAATAGTTTAATTAAGGTGGGTATATCTGCAAATCTAGGCAGGGGTTTATTGAGCATGTGAAATAACTTTTTGTTCCCTGTTGATTTAATTTTTGGAGGAAATTGTACGAGAACAGATTCCCATGCCATTTACTTTTATTTCCAAATAAACATCTGAGAAAGGCCTTCTATCTTTTATCTGTCAGTTCAACTGCTGAGGAGCCCCACAAAAGTATGGGCTCTATTTCTAGTGTTGCTCCACAATCTTAACTGTAAATATAGTAAAAATATAGTCTACAAATCAGATGGGGATGGGGGTGGTGGCTCCTGTTGATTTCATGGATACATCCAAGCCTGAACCTCAATTTTTGCATAAATTCCACAATAAGAGGAATGCTTTTAGAAAGCAAGAAAAAGAAACACTGCAATGCCCCAAAAGCTATTCTCATCACGGTGAAAAGGATATGGTTGTCTAGACTAAGAGCAGCAACAAATAGATGAATCCTGGATAAAAACTGGAACTGATTTAATATAATAAATTAATCACAATGCATTTTCATTTATAGCAGTAACAATCAGACAACTGCTTTGGGGATGAACTCAACCATTTGGGGTCTTTATTGGGCTTGAGATTATGCTACCTGCTGAGGACTTTTGTAGAGTTCTTAGTGCTGAACAAAAATATAATATACTTTTGTAGTACACATTTGTACATAGTCCTTACTTACCAACCACAGTTCTTTCAGCAATTCTATTGCTAAGTGACAGTTGTAAAGTGAAACATGGCATGATTGTGCCTGACTTACAACATCAGTTTCAGCTACAGTTGTTAAGAGAATCACCCATGGTTGCTAAATGCAATATCACACGACCACAATTTTCTGCTAGTTTCCCATTGAGTTTGATTGTGAGAAGCCAGCTGAGAAAGTTGCACATATTGATTGCAGAGCACTGTGACTAAATACAAACCTATTGCAAAGTACTCAAATTGCAATCATGTGATTATGGGAATACCGTGGTGACTAAAACTTTAAAGATTGGTCATAAATCTCTTTTTTCTACACCATTGTAACTTTGAACTGTCACTGAACATATAGTTGGTAAGTGAAGGCTACCTGTAATATTACTGATATTTGCACCATTCCTTATCCACACCTATATGCTAAATAATCAGTTGTAATTCCTTTCACAGATTCACTTTGTAAAAACACTTTATGTGTTTTTTATTGTTGTGATGGGATCGGAAAGTCTCATGATCCTGTATGAAGATAATTCAGTGGAAGTCCACTATGCAAATGGCTCCAGATTGCTCCTTTCTCCGTGTGGATCAGAGTTCTTGTTTGAAAAGGCCACCCCTCCATCTGCTCACCCAATACAACCACCGGAAAGAGTTCGTCAGAGGACACCGTTTGCTATTAGTCTCTATCGGGTAAACAAAACCTTCTTTCTCTAAGCAGGAGGAAAAAGATGGCCTGCTCTGGGAATAGAATAGAATATAACTTTATTATGGACGTAGACCAGCAATAGACATCACTATTTACAATATATAAAAAATAGTACTGACACATTATAGTACATTAATAGCATATAATAACATCCCTGTTAAGAAAATACATGTTCTCGAACAGTTAGCATCACTCCCTAGTTTATGTGAGCGGAGAGCTCCATTTCTATAATCAATCCCAGTGATCATCATATAAGAGATAATTGATAAGTTAATAATCCAGTTGTTAAGTGAATCTGTCTTTGACTTTACTTGTCAAAAGATTGCAAAAGGCAATCCCATGACTTTTGAACCCAGCAAAAGTCATAAGTATTGAATCAGTTGACAAGCATTTGAATTTTGATCACATGAATATGGGGATGTTACAAAGGTTATTACTGAAAAATCATCGTAAGTCATTTTTCAGTGCTGTTGTAACTTTTGAACAGTCACTAAATGAACTATTGTAAGTCGAAGAATACCTCTCTATATAAGGAGGCTTAAAAATATTCAGTGAATACCATGTTGAGCATTCAAAACAATCCAATTAAAGAGTTACAGATTTTGAGTTTGTTAAAATACTATTAAAGGGGCAATGGCCAAAATTTTAAACAGTGGCACCCCAAAGTGTAAAATGTTCTTGAGGGTTGCATTGGTGTCAGTTTTAAAATTGTGTTCTTGAGATTTTTTGGATCAAACTCATGATCATTATACTGCCCCATACTTGTCCTAATTCTAGGCAGCCCATAAGTGTCTAGCTACATCAGTGTACAAGAACAGAAAGCTGGACTAAGAAATTATTTGGGCTGATCAGTTAGATTCGTGTTCTGTTTCTAGGATTCCTCATGGGAAAAATGGTATTAGTGAACATATCTTCCTTGGTAGCATGCAGCTTTAGCTTTCTGTGTACAGACCTGGATGCCAGTAAATTATCTGTGAGAAGATGGAGTAGATGGATTTTGCTTACTTTCCATTACAAGTTAAAAACTTATTTTTCTTCTCTTAAAATTAGAAATTACGCTGGATGACATTTTAAAAGAGCTTTTTGTATAACAGTAATGCTAAGGAGTGAGAATTAAGTGGTTCTGCCAGTATCAATTCTCAATCAAATCAAATTCCTTTTCCTTTTTTTTTTTAGGAGCAACTCTTGCGGGCAATAGATTTCCGAAATCAATACTCTGAGCGACCCTATTTACCTTCAGACATTTTACCTCCAGAAAGGAAAAATGTAAGTTTTGAGTATATATTTGGAAACAAAAATGGATTCCAATGAAATATTTGACTGGCTAATTTTATGTGTTATTTTTGGGAAATATGCTTTGATTGGCTTTGATGCTAAGTTTTATAGTGTAATGCTTTCCATGTGACCCCCCCCCAAGTTCACCACCTCATTTTTTACTGGAGGACTAAATGCAGCTAGGCCTCTTCCAGCTTCTCAGGCTTGTTCAAAACAGGTATTAAAGGAAACTCATCTGACTCAGAATTACCCCAGATCTAATTGAGTCACTCACTGTGCTGAATTCTTCATTGACTTGGTTATGCATGTTGGCTGTTTGGTTATGGAAGCCTTCAGTGAAAATATATATAAAATGAATAATTAATCATTCTTGCTGACAAGTTATCCTAAAATCCACAGTGAAAAAGTTTCTATATATTCTTAATAACATTTGATAAAACATGATTTTTATTTTAAGGTGTTACTAGATTGTGAAATGTGCACATTCCCATAATTGGAATCTGACTTACATAATTTCCTGATCAATAATTGCATCAAGAAAACTAATCCATTCCTATTTTCCATATTTAAAAATGTCAGCTGTTCCTCTATTAATGAATCATTTTTATCTGTAGAGGGAAGAGAGAATGGCCTTGAGGGATAAGAAGAGTTGCTATCAAAGCCATGGTCAAACAAAAAAGGCCTGAGTACAAGGCAAGAATGTAATATGTCTGGGACAAAAGCCTTCCTAATTCACAAGAAGATGAAGGCAAGGAGGGGAGAAGCTCTTTCAGACTTGCAAGATTCTGTTACTATAACTCTGTTATAAATGTTGTATTGGCCTATGTGGCACCAGTTTCCTAATTAAATCCTAATTCCTGTATTGAAGGTCTGATATCATCTTACTGCAGCTACAAGAAATGCAATAGGTTTAAGACCCTTATCATAAACGCCTCCTAAATTATATAAAAATAATTTGTAATATTACCATCTTTTTGTTATCTATAATAATTTTTGAAAATTCCTGGAAATTATCTTTGTTTGGATAAACTGTAATGTTTGCAAGCTACATCCCTTAGTTCCATTATCTACTCTGTTCCACTTACTTACCGGTATATTTATTTATAACTACAATCTTATGCCTCCTAAGATAGCATTCCAAGTTCTGATGAATTTTCTTGTTTCTTTCTCTAAAATTTAATTCAGGATGTTGACCTCCAAAGAAGGGAGCTGTGAATTGAGATTCCCACAGTATCTCTATACTGTCTTGGTAGCTGGCTGTTTTTAAGACCAGAAGATTCATCCCAGAAAAAAAAGAAAGAAAGAAAGAGAAAGAGTTGTGATGAAATTTGCATCATGCCAGAATAAGTGGGGTTAGATATAGTCCCCATTTATACTGGCGTAATGCAAATTTAATCATAACTCTTTATGTTTTTTTAATAAGTGAGGTTAGATATGGTCCTCAAATACTTTGGCCACCTAATGAGAAGGAAGGACTCCCTGGAGAAGAGCCTAATGCTGGGAACAGTTGAGGGCAAAAGAAGGAAGGGACGACAGAGAATGAGGTGTCCGGATGGAGCCACTGAAGCAGTAGGCGTGAACTTAAATGGACTCTGGAGGATGATAGAGGACAGGAAGGCCTGGAGGAATGTTATCCATGGGGTTGCGATGGGTCAGACACAACTTTGCAACTAACAACAATAAAATATAGTCCGCTGTCCTTTTTCATTCCTCAGTTCAGAAAAATACCCCAAATGTATTCTAAATGTATTCTTTCCTATTTCACACAAGGATATGAACAGAGAAGTACTAGCATTTCTTCATCTTCTCTTTTGATCTGCTATTGGCAGGGCTTTGGGAAAGTCTAAGCTATCAGAATGTTAAAACTCAATCTCTTCTACAGGTTATTTTCACAGATGTCACTGAAGCCAAATGGCCTGGCCTTCATACGGCTAATGAGGAAATGCGTCTTCTAAATGGCAATGTGAAAGTCACGTCTTTAGATGGACATGCTTCTCTTATATTACCAGAGTTTCAGCAAGAATTTACGGTGGAGTTTTTATGCAAAGTAAGCAAGGGGTTATCATTCCCATCATCATTTTCAAAGAGGAGCTCCTGTAAGTCAGCTCAAGCAAATTATGAGAGTTCCAACCAAAGCTCTGATTTAAAAACTCGTTCAAAACTGCTAGGAACAAAAATGAAGGACAACGATGGTATAGAAAATGCTGTGCAAGAGAACAATTCAAGTGCTGTGCAAAAAGAAGATAGGATATCTCAGTCTTCCCAGAAGAGTTTATTTGAGTACTGTAGGATTATACAGCATATATCAGTGTCATCCTGCCCTGAAGAATGGAAGTACCCTTTGTCATTAGCATTAAGAATTCATCAGTCACTTGGTGGAAATGAAGTTGACTCTAATAAAGGAAAGAATGAAGATGATTGTGTAAGCCTGGATCTTGCTAATGAATGCAGAATTACTGACACAGTTACTACTTTACCTTCAGCTTTACCTCTCAGTTGTCGTGCTCCATTTTTACACAGGTAAATTAGTTTTATACATTAAAATGTCTGTATCCTTCATTTCTGTCTTTTTAAAAACTGCCATTTGAACAGCTAAAAATCTGTTTTAAATCCTACCAACATCCATACCAATGTAGACAATGGGTATAATTGTCTCCAGGTATCTGGAAAGGACCAAATGAAAGAAGTTGCTTTAACGATTCAAATCAAACATTGCTTTTTGAGATCTTAATATTAAATATTCCCCTTAAGACAGAAACTGTTATGTACAACAAATACTTTGATGTAATTTGCAGCTGTTTGTTACATTACCTTCAGTTTGGGATGGTGAAATCTAAATAGCATAGAGTAGAATATTTTTTATTGGCCAGGTGTGATTGAATACACGAGGATGTTTTTCTCTGGTACCTAAGTTCTCAGTATACATAAAAGCAATCATAAGTCATCAAACACCCTTAAATCATAAGATACAACTAACAAAGTGATAGTGATAAGATACCAATAGGACTTTCTAATCGGAAAGATGAGAAGGATAATAGTAACACAATCCTGCCACATGGTTAGATATACTTAGGCATAGATAGGGCTGTGGGAATTATGTGTTTAGCAAAGTGATGGCATAGGTGGGAAACTATGTATAGTTGTTTTGTCATGCAATGCCGTATAGCAGCATTCTGAGAGGAACAATTGAAACAGTTTACGTCCAGCATGTGAGGGGTCTATAGATATTTTCTCAGCCCTCCTTCTGGCCTGTGCAGTATACAAGTCTTCACTGGAAGGCAGGATCGTTTATTATTATGCTTATTAACATCAAAATTCAAATCATAATTAATACTCTTCTATTTACACTTTTATCTTTAAGGGTCTAAGTAGTCTAAACATTAGAACTTTCATAATCTCTCAACACTATAAATACTACTGACTTGAAATATGTCATGTATATCTACTAACAAACATTAAAAACATTATTGATTTGATCCACAGATGGACTTTCACTGATATTTTTGAACAAAAACAAGAGGAGGATGCATATCACTCGTACTCGCAACCTATCAAAGTACTTTGGAGCAAGGGTATTATTTACAGGTATGCGTATGTGTCGGTGGAATTCAAAAAAATTTACTACAGGTTCTGTGGGTGTGGTTTGGTGGGCGTGGTATGGCTTGGTGGCCATGGCAGGAGAAGGATACTGTAAAATCTACATTCTCATTCCACTCCAGAGGAAGGATGCTGTAAAATCTACATTCTCACCTCACTCTAGAGGAAGGATACAGAAAAATTCCCACCCCATGCCACTAACCTGCTTTCCAGCTCCATTCTCCTATGCAGAGAGCAACAAAAGGAGACGCAGTCAATCAGCTGGGATTCAGGAGGTAGAGAATAGATGGGGGCAGGGCCAGTCAGAGATGGTATTTGCCAGTTCTTCGAACTGCTCAAAATTTCCACTACTGGTTCTCCAGAACTGGTCAGAACCTGCTGAATACCACCTCTGGTATGTGTGAAAGGAGCTTTAAAGATTTAATTTATCTGTATTCGGTAAGAACACTGAAGAATTTGCAAAATAATAATTATAGATTTTTAATGAGCATCAGTGTTCCAGTATAATGAGCAGGCGGTCCTCACTTACCAACCACTCATTTAGCAGTTGTTTGAAGTTATGATGGCACTGGATGAATGCTAGCTAGGGTAAATCCTCAAAGTTCTGACATCGCAGATCCATGGTCAAATGCTCATGATTCAGTCGCTTGGCAACCAGCTTACTTGCACTTAACTGTGGTTGAGGCATCACATGGTCAATATTTGCAAACTGCCCTGCTGTCTTTCCACAAGCAAGGCTAATGGAGAAGCTAGCAAAGAAGGTTACAAGTAGTTCTAGTAACACTTCCCACACACAAACATCCCAGGCCTTTTTGTACAGCATATCTTCCCTCCAGTGATGGAATTAAAAATTTTTTGCTACCGGTTCTGTGGGCGTAGCTTGGTAGGCGTGATATGGCTTGGTGGGCGTGACAGGGGAAAGATACTGTGAAATCTTCATTCCCACACCACTAACCTGCTTTCCGGCTCCATTCTCCTGTGCAGGGCAACAAAAGAAGATCCAGCCAATCAGCTGGCACTCAGGAGGCAGAGAATAGATGGGGTGGGGCCAGTCAGGTGGTGTTTGCCAGTTCTCCAAACTACTCAAAATTTTCACTTCCGGTTCTCCAAAAATGATGAGAACCTGCTGAATACCATCTCTGCTTCCCCCCCCCTCCTCTTCCCTCTCCTCGAACACACCTGTCCTCCTTCTTTCAGTTACAAAATCACAGCACCCCCTACTCCACTTACATATCCTCTGCACCAGGCCTCCCCTAGCCCCTGGCAGTGTCCCTGCTGTTTACTTCACATTTTATCCACTTCCCACTTAATGATCCGCACATCTTGGGATTATGATGTCAATTGGGACTATTTCCCATTGCCCATCCTGATAACATTCTGGAAAGTTGTTGAAAACTTGATAATTCTCCCAGGCTTGGGATGAGAAGATCTTGAGGCTCTTATCAGGTTTGGCAGGGTTTGCAAGGTTTTTAATTTTACACGTTATAGCATTTTATAATGTAAAGTGTCCACTCACTAGAAGTAGTATTTCTTTAAAAAAAAACACTTTATTTATATCTACAACATACTACAATGCCTTCAGACTACCAAACCCATCTTGGGAGTCACTTCAAATTAAGATGTCTTGGTTTAAAACATGGGTCACTAACCTGCAGTCCGTGGACCAGCACCAGGCCACAGCATTCCAGAAACCAGGCTGCACAAACAAGCAAGCAAATCACACCCCACTCCCACTCCGGACCACAGAAAAAACTCTCCATGGAACCAGTGCCCAAAAGGTTGGGGGCCACTGGTTTAAAACATTTAACATTGGTTTTTCTTCTTCCTTAACTCTGGTTTTTTTTAATAAAGTATTTTAATTAATACTTTATTAATGATTCAGGAGAATATAAAAACTTGTTTAAACTTTTAATATTCCTTTATTTTCAGTATTTAATTACAGATTGTAATTCTTTCTTCCATTAATCAATAGACTATGACTGATTATTTTTAAATCTGTTAGCTTCCTCCCAGAATTAGATCTTTGATTTATCTATAATTAATCTACATAGCCTATTGAGATAATAAAAACATAGTGGAGCTAATGACCCATACTTCCTATTAGGTTTTCCCTTGGACTTAGAAGTATAGAAATTTATCCTGGAGATGGATCAGTGTTTAAGTCAGAAGGTTTCTTCTTGGGAAAATACTTCACTCGTTATTGTATTAACCCACATACAAAACAGGTAA
Source organism: Laticauda laticaudata (assembly GCA_004320025.1). Lineage (NCBI taxonomy): Eukaryota > Metazoa > Chordata > Lepidosauria > Squamata > Elapidae > Laticauda > Laticauda laticaudata. Next base: position 30,821 of record BHFT01033912.1, read on the forward strand.
ATAACAGCAAGTAAATCTTTTCTTGAATATTTTATGATAGCTGTTTTTCAGGAATGCTGTAAAACTATCCCATTTAAAATGAAGATTGTGATAGATTAAGAACCATGATTACATGCTAACAAATTAATGAGAGAAAGAGAGGGAAAAGGGGTACTGTACGTGTGTACACACGTGTCTGTGTTTGCACATGCAGTACAGTTTTCTTGCCCTTTTGCTGATGACAAAACAGAATGTATAGACAATTAGTGCATTTACTTATGTATTCATATACTGTATATCCAATTCTTTGTACCTTAGGTTCTTACAATTATTAAAATCAGAGCTGAAATTGTTGATGTCTAGACCTGCAACCATGATTTCAGTGTTTGGTTTTCCTTTCATGAAACATAGGATAACAAAGCAATTTCTCTTCTAATATAATGATCCTTAATTCTCCCTTAAGAAACATCTTTTCCCCAAAAAAACTCAAATTGGTAACTTGGTTCCTTCTTATATTATCCATCTTCCCCTATTTCTAGAATATTCCCCATCATCAGCACTTACCTTTTTTTTTTTTCTTTTACGAGAAGATAATCCTACTTTCACATTACTTCCTAGCTTCACTGTAAGAACTCAGGTGCTTTATGTTCATGTGGAAATTTCCTACACCTATCAACAGTCTTAGGCAGTCTTGCACTTTTAGTTATTATTTTTGACAGAGCTGTCTCAGACCTACAATTATCTGTGACGTATGTCACAAAAACAAAAGATTAGCGCAATTTAACACCAAAGGAACAAATTGCTTTAAACCATATAATGAACAACTGTTCATACTTGGAGTCCAGTAGTTTAATGGTCTGTTGTACTTGCTTTGTTGCTTTGTACTTTTTCTAAATAGTTATTTTTTTTTCTTTCACATTCATCTTTTAGACAGAAGAAACTATGTATTCTGTAAACGGTCTACCACCTCATGTCCCTGGGAGTCTCTACTCTGTAGGGACAATAATAACACAGTCAGTAAGGTGGGATACTTTGCTTTCTTTTAAATATTTGTTCATTTATTTAGATTATACCACTCAGTTTTCTAGGTAATTTGGAATAATATTTAGTCACTTTCAGTAACATTGACAAAAGGCAGCAGTTAATGTTCAAGTACCCAAATCCATGAACCTACCGTGTTTCCCCGAAAATAAGGCACCAGGTCTTATTTTCAGGGGATGCCATCCACTGACCAACCTCACTTGTGTGTGTCACCCCTGGCCTCCTTTTCACTATCAGAGGCCTTCAGGAGCTTCTGTGGCTTGCTGGCTGCAGAAGAAATGGGCTGGCAAGGCAGGTGTCGGGGTGTGCAAGGCCTGTTTACAACTGTCCAAAGATAAGTAGCAGGGCAGCTCCACCCCCCCCATGCCCACCCTAGCTTAATTTTTACCTGTGCACTCTGGAGTGGGCAGGATCTTAATTAGGGCTTATTTTAAAGGTAGGGCTTTGCATGTGTAAAAATCAAGCTAGGACTTATTTTCAGGGTAGGTCCTATTTTGGGGGAAATGGTAGGTTAATTCTGGGGATTCTGTAACAATCATAAATGCAAAAACTGGTCATAAATCACTTTTTTCAGTGTCAATGTAACTTTGAACAGTCACTAAATGAATGCTTGCTGGCTGAGGACTACCTGCATATGGATGCCATATAAAATAATTCTACTTTGATTCTAAAGAAGAATAGCTAGAAATTTTAAAATTTTGCCAAAGTTTACTGCAAATCATCAAGCAGTTGTGTGTTAGACCCGTTTCCTTACTGAGGCTCATTCTTGCATCAGGTACTTGGGCATAACATAGTTATAATTTTTTCCAAACATTTTTGTTTTAACAGGTATTTAACAATACAGTGAAAAAGAAAACCAGGAAAAAATGGAAAACTAAAAAAAAATGGGTTAGAGGGTTAGAAGCATTACAACAATAAGATTTTGAAAGTAACATCATTAGTGAGCTAACAAGTAGTAAAATATCCCATGTTAATTTTGAACATCAGAACATTAAGATCAAGTTAATATGCAATAATTAACAGAAATGAACAGTATGCATAATATATTTAAATGTTTTAGAGGCTTGCAATGTTATGAAATGTTAATATTTTTTTATTTTTCTACTTAGAGTTCTTCAATATGATCTTGAGAATATGCTTTCCTTAACACATAATTATAATGTTTGCTGCTGGAAGTTGGTAGGTATGAATATAATAATCAAATACCAGCATAAGATAAGTTAATACAACTAATATGTATCTTATTTGATTTCATTTGTTTTTTAATAGTCTTCTGAGACAGGTGGAAGAGAAGTGTTACCACTCCCTGTGGCTGAAACATTTGTTCCTAATGTAGGAAGATTCTTTGCTTATTCAGATAAGAAAATATATGCTGTATTTTGTGATGGGACAGTCCTGAATATGGAGTGGGATTTCAGTTCTCACTTTGGACGATCACAGGTGAGCAATAGGTAAAGTTAATTACATTTATTTCATATTTAAAGAAATATCAAGAAGGCCCATTGGATAAATCGGATCAGATCAGAATAAGTCACCAAGTACAGAATTCCCATCCTTTAAACAATGTTTCTTGGCAACTTTAAGATGTATGGACTTCAACTAGGTGTTTTGGGGGGTGAAATATAAAAATTCCAGTGCCTGCCCTGTGTTCAATACTGCCCAAGATAGACTTTTTATTTTATGGTCTGTTTATACACATATGCATATTTGCATGCTTCAGGAACACAATAAATACAAAAGAAATATCTTTTACAAAAGGTTAGCATCAGATCCTCCCGTGCTAATAGTCTTACAAGCAGCAAAGGATCGCCAGCATTTTCAGTCTTAAGCAAGTAGTTCAACATCTTTCCATGTGATGTTTAGAGTCTTTAAGTCTTCCATGAATATTCTTTGCCATGTATTTTGAGGATGTCCTCTTCATTGTTTGATATCAGTGGGGGAGATCCATTTCATTGCCATTAACAGACAGTAGAATATATAGAATGGAAAGAAAAGCTCCACTATTCTAATAAAGGTCTTTTCAAAGTGTTGAAAAATAATACAATCACAAGTGTGACAGAATCCCTAGTTGACGATGGTTCTTTTAAAGCAGGGGTGGGAAACTATAGTCCTTTTACAGTCTGTGAACTTCGACTCCCAGAATTCTTGAATAAACCATGCTGGCTCAGGATTTCTGGAAGTTGAAGTTCACAAACCTTCAAAGGACCATAGTTCTGCACTGTTTTAATTTAAAGGAATAAACCAATTCTTCATTTGAGTGTTACATCAGGGATTGTATGCACAGAAGACATGAAGCTTTAGCTCACCAGCAGGTAGCAGTTAGAGAAGGGACTTGATATGCAGGGAGTACAACTGTGGCTTATTTAAACTGGAAGGGAATTTTGGGAATCTTGCAGAAGATCCAGAAAGCTACCTGGTCCCCAAGTTGGTCCCCCTAGAAACCCCCTAGAAACAGTTTCTGGTCCCCCTAGAAACAGACTAGGACAAAGGTGTCAAACTGGATTTCTTTGAGGGCCAGATCAACATTGCAGTTCTTCTCCATGGGCCAGCTGGGGGACAGGCTGGACCCCTCCTGCAGCACCCTGTGGCCAAAATGAGGCACAGCTCCCCCACACCCCATTTTGACTGCCAGAGGCACTGCGGGCTGATCCTTTGCTATTTCCAGGCTGGGCCCACGGGCCAGATTTAAGCACCATGCGGGCTGGCCAGATTTTGACACCCCTGGACTAGGAGAATTAAACATGACTTAATAATAATGATATTCTTTCTTATTTTATTTTTTGTTCCTTTGTTCAAGAATCCTCAAAAGAACAACACATGTTGGTGTAAACTAACTTGTCCTGAAGGAGCACAACAGCTTTTCCAGATTGATCATCCTGGGCCCTATGAGAGGTACTTCTGGAAAATTTTAGGAGACTCACTCAAGCTCAACTTCTCTAAAACTGAGGGGATGAAAGTTGTTTTACAAATTACTTTAGCAGCAAAGTCCCTGTTTTACATATGGCAGATGTTAACATAGTTGCATAGTTGTTGATAAATGGCTGGAGTACTTTTTCAAGAATTATGTTTGTTTTCTCCAGACTTCTTTGTGTTATAACACAACTGTTAAGATTTGTGCAATCCTTGTATTAGCAGAAAATCACCAAATAAATAAATACCGTGTTTCTCCAACAATACAGCCTCCACCAATAGGAAGCCCCACCATGTTTTATAGGCATTCAATATATAAAATCGAATTAAGCCCCCTCCCCCCCAAATTAAGGCCCATATTAAACATGTGAAATGGGGGGGTAATGGCGGGGGGGGCTTGCATTTAGGAAGTACTTGCATGCCAGGATATGGTGCTGCCTGCGTTGGTGGGGCACTTCATACCGGGAGACTTTCGCCACCATTGCTTTTCCTTCTTCCTTGCTGCCGCAGCGTGAGGGCATTTGGTGCAGCCACGTGCGGCCAGTCAGGGCTCCTCCCTGCAACCAGAGCCCTGAGGAGACACTTGGCTTCAGGCGCTCCTGTTGCTGCGTTCCAAGGGAAAGCGCTCGCCTGAGCGGATCTCTCCCTCTCTCTCCCAGCAAGGTCTGCGCTGCAGCTGAGGAGGAGGAGGCTGCAGCCAGTTCCTTCTGCTTGCTGAGAGGTGAGGAAGCCGCGGCTTTGCACAGCAAGCGAAGCGCTGCTCGCCCAGGTGAGATTTGGGAACGAGGGCAGGAGGAGGCATGCACGCACCCACGGCTTGCCTTCCCGGCTCTGCCCAGCCCGCACGCCCTGCACCGCCCTAGCGGGATGAGCGGAGGGTCCGGCGGGGAGGCGCTCGCTGCCTTGGTGAGAGCTCTGCCGCCGGGAAGGAGGGCCCGCCTGTCAGTTGTGCTGGGCGCCCCAAGGCAGCGAGCGCCTCCCTGATGGACCCTCCGCTCATCCGCCAGGGCCATGCAAGAGCCGTGTGGGCTGGGCAGAGCCGGGAAGGCGAGCCGTGGTGCGTGCATGCCTCCTCCTGCCCCTTGTTCCCAAATCTCACCTGGGCGAGCAGCGCTTCGCTTGCTGTGCAAAGCCGTGGCTTCCTCACCTCTCAGCAAGCAGAAGGAACTGGCTGCAGCCTTCTCCTCCTCAGCCACAGTTGCAGACCTTGCGGGGAGGGAGAGAGAGAGAGGGAGGGAGAGATCTGCTCGGGCGAGCGCCTTCCCTCGGAACGCGGCGACAGGAGTGCCTGAAGCCAAGTGTCTCCTCAGGGCTCCGGTTGCAGGGAAGAGCTCTGACTGGCCGCACGTGGCTGCGCCAAACACCGTGGCAGCAAGGGAGAAGGAAAAGGTCTCCCGAACCCTAAGATGTCGCCGCCCGCCCACCCGAGGATGCAAGGGAGGAAATTAAGTCACCCCCAAAAAGATGGCCTAGCCATTTTTGGGGGGGTCAAAAAAATACAAGGCCCGGCCTTATCATGTGAGAAACACTGTAAATTAATAAATCCTTCTGCAGCTGCCAAACTGGTTTCTAAGATCAAACACTCAAGTCCCTTCTATTCCTTATATCACCATCACTGTCATATAGCCCTCATCCATTCTGCTGATAAGTCCATAAAAGTTACTGACACTCCTGCATTTTTGTTCTGCTCTTTATTTTTTACTATTTTTACTAACTTGGTTATTATTCATAAGATGCTCTACATTTGCCATGAGTCCTTAAAAGCTGTTTCCCATGTTCACCAGATTCAACAAAATATTTTTCTTTAATGCAGATATATCACAACAGTGATGGAATGGTGCGAAAGCCTGAACAGGGATAGAGGGACGTGTGCCAATACAAAAGAATCTATTCAAGAACAAAGCTGGTATTCTTCTTAACTAATAAACCAGAATATTCTCAAATCTGCAGTGATGCTTTATAAAGCCACTCATTGAATTTATTATCTTGGATTTGATATTCCAAGATCTTTTTCCCCCTTTTAAATAAAAGTATTTTTTCTGCAAATTCGTAGCAAAATGTAACTTTCTAGCAATTCCTCTTTTTTTTGTAGAAGTATATTAAATAGAAACAACAAAATAAAGTGAACTGTTAATGTTCACTTTTTAGAGGACCATTCTATTCTACGTTATTTTGCTAATGTTATATCAAACAAGAAAATGTTCATTTTAATTAGGTTTCTCTTTTTTCCTGTAGGTCAGTTGCAACTGAGCTCGAAAAAATAAGACGATTCAATTGTATCCTTTTGTACATCTTATAAATCCCCACAACACTTCTTAAAATAAGTAATTCTTGGTTTGAGACATCCAATAATTGCCCTATTGGGAACGCTAATTCAGTTTTCCAGTCAATAAAATAGCTGGAAACAATAACATCCACATGGTATAGACTTTGTTGTGATGATGTTTGTTATGTCATAGTTATTAACTATGGATTTTCATTCTTATTTAATGAAATACTCCAAAGAAAGTTCTAAATTGTGATGTGTGTATTTAGTTGTGTTCCAAGTTCACAGAGACACAGTCAAAGGAAAGTTTTTATAAATATTTTATATATATGCATATTGGCATTGCACAATACAGATTACAAAAGTCAACGAGTTCCTTCTAATTTGATTAAGAGAAGAGAAAAGTGGCTGTTTTTAGTGTCATTTTTCTCCTTAACTACATACTATAGTTTTAGTCGAGAACAGCAATATTCCAGGTAGGATTTCAACTGTGGGAAGAAATCTGTCATCCGACATAGATGCAGGAAGTGTATCAAAAGAAGTCTTGGCAGAGGATGTCAGTATCAAGAACATAACTGAGTCTCTGGAAAAAACTTCAAAAGTTATAAATGATATTGACTCTCTTCTGGCTTCTTCCACAAAGCATGCTGGAGTCAAAACTATTTCAAGGAAGATTGTCCGTCTTTAATCTGACTGAAAAAGCAAAGGTCACTAACTTCACAGATAATTTATATAAGATTTATATAAATCATGACATCATAATTTATTTTTTTAAAGACTAAATATTAGAATCCAAAGAAAATGAAATGTGGCTTCACTGAAATATCCAAATAAAATTTACCATATATGGACTATTGACTTATTTTTTGAATAGTTTCTCAATATTTTTCAAAGTCCACAAATAGGCCTAACCAAGACAATATGTTCTAATCAAGTTGGCACAGTGCTTTATTGTTTGATAAGTAAATTGCAGTCATGTTCTGTTGTGGGTTTTTTTTCCCATGTCTTTTCTATATCAGAGTTGTTTCTTTGATGATGCCAAGCACAGATTTTAAAAGTGAGTATTCTACATTCAAAAGCAAACATTGAATGATGCTCTGATTTAGCTTTAAGTAATTTCTCACCTGTTTATTCATCAAATTTCTACACTGTTCATATCATTTAGAATAGATACCTATTTCAGACATCTGAAGACCTTGCTCTCTTGAGAAATCTGTCATGCTGCGAAAGGTGGAAAGAAGTAGAAAAGGAAGGTTAACAACAAGGTGGATGGACTCAGTTACAGCGGTAATGAATGCACGGTTGGAGTAGCTGAAACATGGGAAAATGTATGGTTGCTAAAAGTCTTGATACATTATCAGTCAAGCAGCTCTCAGATCATGGTGCATACTGTCTTTGTCAAATAGCCTCTGGTCTCAGGTTGCACAATTTATTTTTATTTCTTTGATTTGTCAATCGAGATAATAGGTATAAGTTATATACATAGATGGGAATAAATGAAATGGGTACATATAAGAAAAATAAAAGAAACAATAGGGACATTGGTGCGCTTATGCACGGCCCCTACAGACCTCTTAGGAAAGGGGTGAGGTCAATAGACAATCTAAAGCCCCTGTCACACTGCACCAACAGATGCCAAAGAGATGTAAAATGACAGAAAAAGCTTGCCATCCCATTTGGTTAACGCGAGTACTCACTGCCTCCGTTTTGCTTCTTCTCTATCCGTTCCAGCATCCGCTTATTGACGTTTCAGTCCACTCAAAAAGTTTTGAGCTGCCTCCCAAAACTTGTTGCGCGGGGAAAATGTTATCAAATTCGTTCTGCATCCGCTAATGGCATCCACTACACATCCGTTATGCATCCTATATTCCGCTAGGCATCCGTTCCGCATTCCGGCGCAACTCGCCATCCGCTCGGACGCAGGGAGTGAAGCGGAACGGAGGCAGGAATGGAGGCAGCACGGAAACAAAGCTTTAAAACGGAAAAAAACCCAGGGGACCTATCTCGGATATTAAGGATGTCTACAGGATGCCTTAGAGATTCAAAGCGGGACACCTATACTGCCTTATAAAAATGGGGAGCAAACACATTCTGGATCTCACTTTCAGAACAGCAGCCCTGCGGTGCGGACTTGCCAGCCTTCATCTGCCTCTTCCTCTTCCACAGCATCCAGTCATGTCCCACCGTGGATCGTAACACAGTCCTTTTTGGCAGCCACCATCCTTCTGCAACAGTTGCGAAAGCCAATCTACAGGCTCTGTGAACCACCGGGAAGAAAAGGGGCGGCCAAGAAGGTCTAGGTACGAAGATGGTTCACCAGAAGAGCAGAGGACGGACTGTAACAACAAGCTTGCGAGGTGGGAGCTCAGGAGGTGAAGACACTCGCCACCAGAACTCAGGAGGATCCTCCAGCCATGTTTCACGAACTTGTGCAGCGCCTGACACCAGGTTAGACCAAAGGCAACACCAACTTCCGGGGCCCAGCCTGGAACCTTGGGCTCAAGGTCAGGCACTCACTCTGCGCACCTGGCCCTCAGGGACCACCTAAGAGCATGCCAGTACGGCTGGAGGGTGCCACCCAACACCATTCAGCATTGTGGTTCAGAGAAGTGGTGCAGGGCCATTCATCGAAGCCAATACAAAGAGGAGCTCCTCCAGTTGCCCCTCCATGAAGAAGGTGAAGAACGTTGCACCAGCAGCAGTGGCTATCAGAAGTGGAAACTTCCCCCACCACCGTTGGAAGCCATAGATGGGAAGCACGTGGCCTGCAAAGCTCCACCCAAACTCGGTCACTTATTTTCAATTTACAAGGGCTTCTTCAGCATTCATCCTCTTCGCCATGGTCGATGCTGACTACAGATTCATGTACACGATGCTTCAGGCAACGGCTCATCTTTCAGATGCCCAGGTATACCAATGCCAGTCACCTACAAGGAGGGGCTGGAACGCAACCTCATCATGGGCCTTCCCAGATCCAGATCCCCTGCCAACGACACCACAAGCATGCTCCTGCCCTACTTTCATCGTGTGGAAATGACGCCTTCTCCCTCAGAACCCTACCTCATGAAGCCCTACACTTCCAGACTCCTGCACCCGTGAAGAGAGGAATCTGTCAACTACAGGCTGTCCAGGGGCAGGCGGGTGCGGTTGAAGAGAACGCCTTTGGCATCCTGGCCAACAGGTTCAGGTTACTTCTCACCACCATTGCAGCAGTTCGCCAGGAGACTGTGAGGGCAGGATCTGTGAAGCTTGCTGCACTCCTGCAAAAAATCTTCATGGCAACCCGCTTACCCAGTCTTGCAGAACAGGCTGTGGACCTGCCAAACAAGGCAAATGGGGGACATGGAGCCTGGGGAACATGGGGCAAGGGCGAAACTGATAAGACACAATGAGGATGTGCAAGGCCCCAACAGAAGCCTCACGTGAGGCGAAGGAAGCAGCGCAACCTCCTGAAAGAACCACTTGGTTGCAACTCCCCGCTGCGCAAGCAGTTGGGTGGCAAGACAGGATGGTAGATGCTTAATGTGATGCTCTTTGAGCCTGTCTCATCAACACTGAGAGATTTGTGCCATGTATGTGTAGTGGCCTTACAATGAACAGGGCATTTAATAACAAGAGTTTGTGTTTTTATGTATGTTGACATGTGTGGATGATTGATTATATTGTTATTGATAATAAAGGGCCAAAGGATGTGGCACCTGGGAGGGTGGACCATACAGTCCCACTATGCTGCACTGGAGGTTTATTCCACAGCTATACCCATCCAAAGGTATCCCTGCCCATCCCATTGCTATCTTAATCCATCCCACAAGCATGCAAAGGCTTTAAACCATTTCTAAAAGTTTCCAGCAAGACTTTATTAAAAAAAAGAAAATGAAGCAAGTGTTGTGAATCAAAAAATAAGACTTTAATTAACAACAAGCTATAAGATTTTTAAAAATGAGCTCTGGCACTCCTTCTTGCGTCGCTTCGAGTCTAGGGGGGGAAGGGTGCAGGTGCTGCGTGGAGGTGGCTGCGTGCTGGAGTGACTTGTCATCAGCTCCTCCAGGAAGCAGAAGCCAGCAGAAGCCCCAGGGCCCAGAAAGAGCGAGGCCGTGCTGCAGAAGCGCCCAGCAGAACCATGAGCGAGTGAGGGCCACGCGGGCGGGATTGGTAGGCCCTGCCCTCTGCAAGGGTGGCAGCAGGATGCTGAGGCTTGCTGTGCTTAGCATTGGTGTGCTTGGGCTTGCTGGCTTTGGCAGGGAGCTTGGCAGGAGTGAGAAACACAAGGCGGCAGGCATGGCATGCACCAAGGCTGGCACGGAAAGGCCTGGCTGGCAGGCAGGCACCATGGCTGGGCAGGCAGCGCAATGAAACCAAGGCTGGCAGGGCAGATGGGCTGGCAGGCAGGCAGACAGCAAGACTGGCAGGGAGAACTGGAGCAAGCCGCTTGCAGGCAGACATGTAGGCAGGACAGGCAAGGCAGTCGATGTTCCTGAACGCAGTCTTTTCCCTACCGAATTATGGTGGACCTGCCTTGGGAGCTGCTTCCCTTTATATCCGCGGGGCTTACGCAATGCATCCTCCCCGCATGCCGCAATTAACGCTCAGCATCTGCTAGGGGACTTCCGCTGTGCATCGCTTCATCGCTGTGGCATTACCCGTTCTGCATCCGGCTGTATCCGTTCTGGCATCTGCTTGGTGCTTGAGGCCCCCATGCGTAAGCCCTATGCCCATAAAAAAGCGGCACGTGCCATCCTTGCTCCCCATCCGCTTTCCATCCGCTAGGGTTCTGTTCCTGCCATCTCATACATTGAACCCGCCCTGCGTTCATCACACCGGCGTCCGTAGTTACCGCTTCTCGGATTGATTGCAAATTTGTTGCCCTTACTAGCGCGCCGAAGTTAATCCAACAGACGAAAAATGGCAACATTTTGCTGAAAACTAACGCTCCGTTGTGTTCCGTTTTTGCACATCCACGCTTTGAGGCCAGATAAAGGTGATGATCACGGGCCCTAAGTGTATGAAAATTTTGCGTGGTTTTGGGGAACACCAAGCCAAACCACAGGTTCAGGTAGAGTATTCCCAGGACTACTTGTGACCAGCTCTGTTGCTGAAGTCATTATTTCCGTGCAATCAAATGTTGGTGCAATTAACACTTAAGTTGATGTATCTGTTGTGTGTCGTGTTGTTATGGTGAAGACCTGAAGCTATTCCACTGACAGATAAGTCATTGACAATGATTATGATTTTATATGACCGAGTACTATAGAATCATTGGCTTGAAGATTGGCATAATTCAAGGTTTCTAGGTACTAGGGACTTTCAAAGTCTAGGTGGCAAAAGTTATTCTACACAGTAGAGGAGTGGGAAGTACTCTTCTTTGTGAAATATTTCTGGACTTTTATTGTGGCTCAAGAAACCGCACATACCATCTCGTGACGCCCTCCCCCACACTCTACCCAATGCCCAGAATGCTGCTCCCTGCCTCCGCAAAAATATCAGATACGTAATGTGGGTTTCCAAACTGATCTGTATGATTGAGCATTGGTCTAGCAATACGTGTTTATGTCCGATGCTCTAGGTAGTGAGGGTGGTGATAAATTGATCACAGAGAAAAAGACTACAATAGGATGAGGTTAACAACTCTTAACGTCTTTTTTGGCGATGTAGTTACAGATGGGCTCTAGCACTAACATTAGGAGATGGTTATTTCAAGGTCCTTTACAGGGCTTGGGATCATCAACCAAGGCCTTGGACTATTTCAGCTTGTATTTGTATTTTCTGATTTTTTGTTTTGCCAATGTGGAAGATTGTGTTTGGTGGATCAACCAGAAGTCAGGCTGGATTTGTCCTTGAATTGCGGAGACCACAAGGAAATCCAGGGTTGCAAGTTTGCCTTGAAAAATAAAAAGACTACCCCCCCCCCCAAAAAAAAACACCTTACATCCTGGAGCGAAGGCATGTGCCAAACCCCTTCAATAACATTGCCATAGAAAACTGCCATTGAATAATTTCCACGCAGTCTCTACCGAATTCTCCCGCACCCTCTTTTAAAAATAAACAAAAAAAAAAAAAACACCACCCTGACACGTCAGTTTTTCATAAAACGAAAAGCGAAACCCAACGAGCAGACTTTAACAACAGCGACTATCCCTTTTTATTTCCCAGGCCTTAAACGCGCCTCATTTTTCAGCTCGCCCCGACCTGCCGCCCGCGGAGGCTGAGGCCTGAGGGCGGGGACGGGGAAACACCCGCGGTGGGGTGCGCGGGGCCTTCGGGGGGGGGGGAAGAATGAAGAGAAAGGGAGGGGGGTGGGCGGGGCTTCTGATCTCCGCAGCCCGGTGGCCGTCCCAGAATGCTCCGCGCGCGCGCGTTTGCCGCTGAATGGCCGCTTCGGTTCGGGCCGTTGCGGGGTGAGCGAAGTGAATGAGTCGGAGGGAGCAGCGGCCGTGGGCCCAAACAACGGGGCCCCCAAATCCCCTGAAGCCGGGATCCTTTTGGGGCAATTCGGAAGGGCGCCGAGGCTGGGGAGAAGAAAGCAGCTGCGTGCGGCGGAGGAGCGCCTGGTAGGCGAGAGGGAGGGATGCGAGTGGGGCGCTCAGCTCTTCCCTCCTGAGGGTGACAGGGAGGGTTGGGTGTGGGGGGGGGTGTCCCCGACTTGTTTTCCAGGCAGACATTCAACAGGGGGAGTCTCCGCTGCGCTCAGCAGCAGGAGGACGGGCAGCGGGCAGCCGTGGCTACGAAATCTTCCTCCCCCGCCTCCATCTCTGCACCTTCGGCCGGCTGAGCCTCCTGTTGTGTGGACCGGCTTGGGCCGTTCTGGCCGGCGAGGCCTGTGGAGAAGGGGGATTAAGGCTGTGCGGGGTTAATTGTGTGGATGTTTATATCTTAGGGAGATATAACAAGGGAGCAGCAACAGCAGCAGCCAGCCGGCTCTGATTGATTTCGGTTTAATCTCAGAACTAAATCGTGGATGCTGCAAGGCGGAAGGAGGACTGGGGTCTCCGGGGCCCTGGGCTAGATTGGAAAGCTTACAAAAAATAATAAAAGGCAAAAGCCAAAACCACTTGAATGGTTGCCGCAGAAGCTACCTGGACAATAATTATAAAGTCATAGGGCTCAAGAAAGACTTTACTGTCAGGTAGAACTCCAATGCATTAAATTGACAGAACACTTAACCAGTGGAACGATTTGCCACCAGAAGTTTTGGATGCTTCAACACTGGAAGTTTTTAAGAAGAGATTGGATAACATTTATCCGAAGTGCTATAAGCCTGAGCCAGGGGGTTGGACTGGAAGATCTCCAAGATCCCTTCCAGCTCTGTTATTCTGTTATAAATATTTGCCCTGCAGATTTCTTGGATTGGAATTCACAGCCAGCATGGGAATGGGTGAGATGGGATATACAACATCTGGAAGGCAATAGGATGAGAAGTGAAAGGATGTTTAATTGTGCTGTGGATTGCAACCTCATCTTCCCTTCGGTCAGGTTTTAGATGATAAGCATCATAAGTTCTCAAACTCATTTCTTATATTGTGTAAAGCAGTGTTTTTCAAACTTGACAGTTTAAGTCAATTTAAGTCCATATAAGGGAATTGATGTCTTAAAGTTTGAAAAGCATTGGCATAAAGTGTCATGTACGATCACTATGAAGTTAATCAGTGGGTAAGGGCAACATTAAAGGGAAGGGAAGCTACCAACAGCAGAAATTGAGAAAAGTTAACGTGTAACATGAACTGGAAAAGAAATTTGGGGAGGTATCGTACATAGATAAAGACACTGATGTAAACAGTCATGATGAAAGAGAATTACTTTTTAAATTTAAAAGCGATAAAATTATTGCATAGAAGGAGAAAAAATACAGGTATAAATTGATTTAGTGAGTAAAAATAAAGGGAGCAAAAACCAGAAATATGTCTTAAGTGGGATGTTAAAACAATAATAATAGGGTTGGATTTTAAGATAGAGCACAGATTATATATACCAACGATTATATAACTAAACACAAGAGGCAAGGTAAAAAGGAAGATTGGAAAGAGTAGAATAGCCATATAAATAAGTCTATACATTGGGGGGAGGAGGAATTTTCATGTAATTTTTTTCTGGTTTCAGTTTAAAAAAATCAAAATGCTATGTTTTAAACATGTTGATCCTTGCATACCATCCTATAGATATTTAACGCTTCTACAAAATCTCAGGTTTTGACAGCAACAGGTACTGTATCTAAAGTAGTTACAAAACTTTTTTTAAAAAAATCAGTAGCATAGCAGAATATCACAACTAGAAAAATGAACATGTTGCAATTTTATTATATTGTGAGTGATTGCTCTGTAGTAAAACATACTTTTAGTTAGGCTGTTATCCTAACAGTTATCAGGTACGCTCTGTAGTTGAAGCATAGTGTTAAGCTTACCTTGGGGGTGTACATTTGCCATAGTTCTTAAATTTATATGTATTATTTTTCTTTTTCCACTAAAATGCTAAAACACAATTCTTTTGAAAGCTAGAACAGACCAAACTATTATCAGAAGATTACGGTACTGGATTCAGCATGGAATTTCATTTATAAAATCAAATTACTAAAGCAAAATATAATCTGGTGGACTTGGAAATCAAGACCAGGAAGAGAATATGTTAAAATTTTACACTCAGATAAAAATATTTAATGTTACACTCATATAGCCACTTTTTAAACTATGTCCATAAAGACAAAGCCTCTATGAATAAATTAGTAAGCTTGGCTTTTTAAATGTTTTATGTAATATCTTGCAATTTAGTGTATCTGATAAACTATTTTTTCTTATGAATTCATAAAAAAATCACAATTATAAATAGCATAGAATTGATTGACCCTCAATTAAGGGTGCTGTAAGATGGGGTGCAGGAAATCAGCTCTGAATAAGAAGTAACGTATTAGATTATAATGCTGATTTTTTAGAATCTCATGTTTCCCCTTGTTGCTGTTTCCACTTAAATATAAACATTTGTGTGACTATGTCAAATTTAGTTCCATGATCTAAACAGATCTTTAATCACTTTTTTCTATGTAATATACCAAATTTCCTAACCAAAGCACAAATCAGCCCTTCATTTTTAAATCTTTACTTTTGCCATATTTTCTAGATTTATAATTTGCTCATGATTACCAAAGGAACTCTCCCAATGACTGATGAAAATGGATATATCTTTTAGCCTATCTGTCAGAGAAGAGCAACTCTAATTATTTTAATATCATCATCTGATGCTAATTGCAGGATAAAATCAAGTTTTAAAATCATTTCATCCTGAAATGTAGTTTCTACCCAGCATTCAGAAAGTATCATCCCATTTTGTGACAAGGACTGGTTAATGTGAATATGAACATTATAAACATATTATAAAATTAACAAGCACTATTAAATACAATTCAATAATGATATCTTAATGTTATTTTAATAATTATTATTGTTTCTTTTTTAACTAGTCCTGCAATTCTGTTTAAGAATTTATCAGCATATGTTGTGTTTATATGTTCCAAAGCATAATTGAAAAGTGTTTTTTTTTTCCTTTTTCTGGGGATAAATTTATCAAGTGTAAATACAGTGTAAGTATATATAACCATATGTCGTTTTGCTAGAGAGGAAAGTTAGACAAAGAAACATTTAAAGATATTTAAAAGGGCTTAAGAGAGAAGAGCAGAATAAAAATGTGAAAAGGTATAAGGGGTTCTTGGTACTCTCTGAGCTTGCTTATTTTCTTGCAGATGTTTCATTACCAACTTTTGAAAATAATATAATTGCCTCCTTTGGACAATAATGCAGTGATGTCAAAATGTGAAAAACGTTACAACCTGTGCATCCAGGGTACAAGGTTTTCTTTCTATGGGACAGTAACCTAAAATGTGTTTACAGAGATAATTAGTTCACTGATTTCTGTTATATTTTTGCTTATTTAAGGAAGAAGAGTCAGAATTGGTTAAGGCTTCTCATTCAGCTTTCTTTGTGACAATTACAGAATGCCTCAAGATTTTACAGACAATGGGCTGTATGTACCCTGATGAGATTTTGTGCATGGAGACATGCTGCTTGCTATGGCATCTGAGACTGACAAAGCCAATGCTCTTCTCCAGTTGTTCAGCACAGCGTCTGTTATTTCAAGTCTAGGACTGGGGATTTTCTGCTATTTAGCAGATAGACTTCTGCAATATTCCTTCATTCAGCAAACCTACTGGCTGCGGGCATTGTCCGATAATATGGTGCATGGTATTATAGGACTGTGGTCATGGGCAATAGTGATTGGACTCAAGAAAAAAAGTGATTTTACAGAAGTAATTTTAGCTGGTTTCCTCTCCTCTGTGATTGATATGGATCACTTTATTCTAGCTGGCTCCCTTTCACTAAAGGTAAGTAAAACAAGTTTATTCGCCTGAAATTTCTAGGGTATTTAGGAGTAAATAAATCTGAAGATATTTTAAAGAATATAAGTGTTTCAAAAATATTTAAAACTGTTTATATTAAAATCATGACTTCAAATTTTAGCAAATCCATTTAATAGACTTCTAAATTACAACTTTTATTGTATAATGGGGTCGCGCCTTCACAACTAACAACAACAATTGTATAATAAAGGTAGTATTTTGTGTGGGCCACCCTGATATGACACCTTCTTGCCTGTGCTGAATTTGATTAAAAAGAAACTTGGTCAGCTTTTCATGCTGCTTGCTGTCCAAAGTTAGGGAGTAATTTATATTTAATTTCATTCACACTATTGATAGACCTACAAAGTTTGATACTATTGGCTCTATTGGATGTGTTTGCTGTGAAAAAAAAAGCATAGCTTGTCCAACCCCAGAAGCAGATCTTCCCAGGTTTTTCCAGAGGAAATTCTGGAGTTTAATGTTAGTTGCATGGCGAACACACATTAGCCTTGACTAGTTTTTAGAGTAGTTTTTTGAATAGTCTGGTTCAGTCATCATACTAGGCGATGGTTAGGGTTTCATAACACATTGGTTGGCTTCACACAAAACACATTTGCTTTATTTATTAGATTTTTATCCTGCCTTAGTATATTATGTGGAGGAATCCATGACAATCCATGGGTGAACAAACAATTTAAAAAGTTGACAGTGAAATTGGGGGCAGGGGACAAGCATAAAGGATTTTCTTCCAGAACTAACTTCATTGTCACCTGTATTGAAACTGGACAGGATGAAAGCTCATTGCTTATCAGCTCTTTCCATCTCTTTGTTGATTGCCATAGCTAAAAAATGGGAAGAAGCTTTCTAAACAATGGTGGGGATATTAAGACTGAAAATCAATTAAAACAGTCTAGTCTAATTGTTTGGAAAAATTATGCATTATATTATTTCTGTACTGAGTGATGCCCTTGTCCTTATCTGACATTAAACACCTTGGTGTAGTATTGTGGTTGACAGGTTGGTTGGTTCCTTAGCTAAGGAGGGAGAAACTAATATGACATCAGATATAAGATATATCAACTAAGCATAATCCCCTGATAATGCTGCTCTGTTTGTCCTGTTCCGCACATTTCAGATACTTCAAGATCCTTGGAATAATAGCAGAGTTTATTGTGCTATTTAATAGATTGGCCAACCAGAAATCAGATTTAATATTCAGGCTTTTTAATCTTGTAATTTCCATATGTAATAGTACACTGGTATAATAAAATTATAGTTTATTAAAAATGCCTGATAGAGAATTATAACTGAGGTGTGCCCAGTTAAAATGCAGTTGGAAGAATTAACTTTAAAATTTCATCAAAAGAAGATTTAGTTTCTGGTTTGTGTTCCCTCTTTTTGGATGGTGTATTTAAAAGATAAAGTTGAAATAAAAATTACCATTACAGAGCAGAGTGAAATAACTTAGCATTCAATTCTGATATTTTTTAAAGATCTGCCCTCTAAAATTTAAAACAGGTAGCAGATTGTTTTATCACACCTTTATCCAGTAGATGGCATGCTTGAATGTACTGAAGAATTTGAATGTACTGATTTTGCAAGCAGGATTTCTAATTCTCATTTAACTCTTATTTCCAAACTTTGATTTAGTAGGATTAATGTTGCATTTGAATTGGTTTTTTTAAGTTTGATAGATAGATGGAAGCACTGAAGGATTATCCATTCATGATGATCATCATAATTTATAAATATAGTAGTTGCCTTATTTCATAGAGGAACATATCCATCTGCTCTAGAACTGAGTCTTTAAGGAAAATCTGCTTAAAAAACTCAGAAGGAGCAAGTTTTTAATATGCTCAATTAGGTGTCCTCATTTTTTTATTATATTTTGATAATCCAGGGCATAAAGTTTTGACAATGACAGCTCTATCAGTTGCAAACACTGATCAGAAATAATGCAACAAAAGTAATAATTGATATATCTGTGCATTTTTGTTATTATACTAAAAAAAATGAATATTTCCTGCAGTAGGGCTATAACAACTTGTATGTGTATGTGTGTTATTAGATACACCTTTAGTTGAGGAACTCTGCTCAGCATCCTATATGCTCCCTCCTAAATTTGTCCACAATGGCAACCCTATGAGGTAGACTGGCTTGAGAGATTGTGACTAATCCAAAGACACCCAGATTGCTTTCATAGGAAATAAAGATCTTGGATCTCCAGATAGCAGGCAATACTTGAACCACTTCTCCATACATTTCTCTATTATCTGGAGCAGGGGTTGCCAACCTTTTAGACCTCAGGGATCGCCAAACGCATAATTTTATATCATGCGGACCACTAATTTGAATTTTGAGTGACAGTGGCTTGCTGATGTTGGTGGGAGAGAGAGAGAGAGATCTGATCTAATCTTGGAGGGCTGGCAGTGATATTTGATCTCTCTCTCTCTCTCTCTCTCTCACACACACACACACACACACACACACACACACACACATGCGCACACACAAACACATGGGTCCCTCACACATCCCCACCCCCTCCAAGGCAGCCACATTCCTAACCTGCTTTTCAGCTTCGTTCTCGGTGAGAGAGAGAGACAGTATCCTGCGATCCCAAATAAAGAACGATCGATCGATAGAAAAACAGGATGGGGGATTTTCCTGCAAACTTTTTTGGGGGATGTTCCCAGGGTCTCTGCAGAAAAAGCAGAAGCAGCAGAGACCCTGGGAAAATCCCAAAAGTCTGCAGGAAAATTCCCCACCCCGTTTTCCTATCAATCGATCATTATTTGGGAGCGCAGGATACCGTCTCCAGCTCCATTCTTGGGGTGGGGGAGAGTGAGAGAAACTTTTGACTTCATGCAGGGAAAGCAGCAAAAACAGCAGAAGTCTTTCTTTCTCTCCCCCAAATTCTGCCAGAATGGCGCATCCTCTTGGAGCAGGATGCCTTGCAGGGTCCCAAAGACTCATTTCTGGTGGAGTTTGAGGGAGAGAAAGAAATACTTTTGCTGCCTTCCTTGCGTGCAGCCAAAAGCAGCAGAAGAAAGAAGTGGAAAGAAGCAGCCCGGTGGCCAGTCAAAGCACATGGGGCGAGTGAGGCGAGTCCCCCCTCCACCCTTTCCCCCCCTCTCCTCACTATCTCATGTTGTTCGCAATGCAAGCAACGCTGTGGGCCATGTGGGCGATGTAGTCTTGTGTTCCGCGCAGCCTTAATTACTTTGGGGGGTGCTTGGGGGTGACATTTCTCTGCGGACCACCAACATTTTCTCATGGACCACCAGTGGTCCCCAGCCCACCGGTTGGTGACCATTGGTCTGGAGTCCAAACTGCAGTAATATTGCTAAAGAGTACAGCAGTATAGTTATAAACAACTCAGAATCTTACTTATTATGTTGTCATAATAAATTCTCTTCAAAAAGGCCTTAATCAACCTACACATATGTGAACAATATTGCTTTATTTAATCAGATTTTAGTAACCTATGTACAAACAATTTTGGCTGAAGTTGGGAAATAGGATAATTTATAAATGATTTCAAATGGGTGCTGTCACAAGCAATTTTAAAGTAAAAGATACTACTTTTGTTCACTTAGAATTGACATTTTCTACTTCACCAACTCCCAAGTCTGTCAGAAAAATGTAGTTAGAACTTTTTGCCAAAATAAGAAAGTCTAAAATTGATATTGCTTATCGCTCCCTTGTTCCCTGTTCAGCAGCCAATAAATTTTAAAAATGAATAGTAGTTCCAGGTTAGCAACCAGAGAATGCATCCAAGCTATCAGTTAAATGGACTGCATTTGCCAAAACTTCGAACAGCAGCAAATACTGGAACATACAAAGCATTAAATATAAAAATTCTACTGATAGATAATACTAATAATTACTACTTTCCAATTTGTGTGTTGATTTTGTTCAAAATGTGAATCAACTAAGTTGGTGCAACTGTTGTATAGCTTTTTTTTCCCTTTAAAAAAACAGTATGTTTTTCCTTTCCAATGCAAGCTAGTACTTTTTTTTTCCCCGCTCCCTCTCAGGCTGCCCTGACTCTCCCGCAAAGACCGTTTCTTCACTGTTCTACTGTGATTCCAGTTGTGTGCCTGATGTTAAAGTTTGTTATGCATCTTCTCAAGCTGAAGGATTCCTGGTGCTTTCTTCCCTGGATGATGTTTATCTCCTGGACTTCGCATCATGTTCGAGATGGAATACGCCATGGCCTGTGGATCTGCCCCTTTGGAAAGACCGTTCCCCTACCTTATTGGCTTTATGTGGCCATCACTGCAACTTTACCTCATCTTTGTTCTTTTCTTTTGTATTTAACTGGAACAAGAGAACTGATGTCAATAAAACATGGGATTCGTATTGATGTGTAAAGATATTGAAGATGGTTCTGTTCTTGAAAATAATTTTTTTCTTGATTATTGAATTAGATCAAAGTTGATGTTACATAGCCTAATGAAACAACGTTGATTTCCTGTGGTCACTGCTACACAAGGTATTGTGTGACTGGTAGGGGACAGTTTATTTATTAATAGCTCCTTTTTTAAAGATTTTATTGTTTTCTGTTTTTGTTAAATGTGTGTAAATAGCTGCTGGTCCCAATCATTGTTTTTCTTGTCTGAACCTAGTGGCTAAAACCCCTTTTAATAAATGGATTCCAGTTTCAAAAATATTTTCTCTGATTAGGCATCTGTTTAACATCAGGACTAAAGGGCTTAATGTATAGAAGCTGTTACTGTAGATCTCTAGGCAGCTGACATCCTCTTCTTCCCTTGAAAGATGGGGGGGGGGAATGATAAAATGCTATCTGTCTCAGCATTACTTAGATGTTCTCTTGTATCTTCTGCTTTAAATATTTGCCATAGATATTATCAGCTGTATCTGCATCATTTTGAATATATGAACAACATTACCGATAAAAAGTTTAAAATTCAACACTGTATGTTATTTTGGAAAATATAACAGTAGTGACACTGCACTTTATTAAGAGATGGCAAGAAATAGGAATCTTTGGAGTTAATGCCAGTTCCTTAAAATCTATATTTTGGTAGGGTTGTGCAAAGCATTCAGAAGAAATTATGCAAAAGAAGGGATTAAAAAAAAATCACAAAAGAAATCACATGTTTTGCAAGCCTTGCACATCAAAAGCTATCTCTGTGTCTGTATATGTGAATGCACAGACAATACTAACAGTGGAACCACCAGCAAAGGAAAGTGACTGGGCATACAGATGCATGCTGAGAATAACCAGGAACAAGTTTTTAAAGTGGCTGCATCCATATTGCAAAAGACCCAGCTGCCTTCGCAGTTTGAAGAATGGTGTTCATATTCAAATGAATGACACAACATGGAAACTAATACTGTCTTTTGAATATTTTGTACTGTTTTCCTTTATGCCTCTAATTTCTTTAAGTGGAATGGGGTAGATGAGAGGAATATGTAGTAACATGCAGAATATTCTTTTGCCACTTGCAGAGAGGTTGTTTACCATTCAGAACACAGAGGTGTTCTGATTTTGAAATGAACTTATTTCCATTTATAAAGAATATAAAATGACTAAAACAAAGAATGTATTGTATTGCCTGTAATGTTCTGGTATGATCATAAATGCATTTGCTTTCAGGACTTTGACTGAAATCATAATAGAATTAACATTCCTGGAAGAGTTGGTGCCAATTAAAATATGTTCTGCTTTTATTGAATGTTAGTATTCCTTTTGGTTTTCAAAAGAAAGTTGAAATGTGCAACATTGACAACTATCAAGAGTTCATCCTAATCAATCGTGATAAATAATTTCTAATAGAATAACAGTTGGAAGGGATTTTGGAGGTCTTTTAGTCTAACTGGCTGCTCAGCAGGAGACTTTCAGACAAATGACTGTCCAGTCTCTTCTTAAAAATCTCCAGTAATGGAACATCCACAACTATTCATTTTTGTTGTTGTTTTGTTGTTAGTTTCTGTTGTTTGATTTATATACATGCACTCATCTTTGCTTATCCTGAGAAATACATAAGAAAGTGGAATCAGGGATGGTAATTCCTGTTAATGTTTTCCAATAATACTTCAATTTCATTAAAACTGCTTTAAATACCTGCTGTTGAAATATCCTTTCTTTCAAGGCAGCAAGCATATTTAATACAAGTAGTTCTTGACTTGTGGCTGTTGACTTCGTAAACATTCCAAATTATGACATACCCCAAAAATGAGGCTTATGATCTTGATTCATAGTTCAGGCCTCCCCACCTGCAGTCACATGACCCAGTTTGGGCAATTAGGATTCAGCCCACATTTATGGCTGTCTGCAGTGCTACATGCTCACATAACTGCAGTTTATAACATTTTCATCAGAAACTCTGATTTACTTCCAGTTTCCAGGAAAAACTGCCCCAGAGTGCTGTCCCATGCTGAACAGACAGCATGTTCACTTAATGATTGCCATGTTTGCTTAACGACCTCTGCAAAAAAAGGGTAAAACAGGGTAGTCTTATCACCCAACTTAACAATCAAAACTGTGGGCTCAATTATAGTTGTAAGTTGAGAGCACTATCTATTTATACCTGCCTCTTGCTTTCTCCATAACTATCCCTGAAGTGAGTTGGACCGAGAGAGAGGGATGCCTCCAAAGATTTCATAGGTTTCATTTGCTCTCTTTCCCGCACATAGCATATTAACAATAGGAAATTGGAGCAAATCAAACACGTTTTGTCCTATGAAAGAAATTAAACCAACTCCGAATACTCTATTAAAACAATTCAAATTTTATTACATGAAGTGGTGCACACTTAAAAACAATATAATCTTAAGAATGACCTGAAATGTAGGCAGAACCATTATTTTGAACAAACTGATTTACAGGGAAAATCTTGTCAGTGTGTGTTTCTTATGCCATAAAGGGTAAATTATGTTCTAGGAAAACGAAAGGGAGCAATGTGTTTTTGCAGCTATTCTTTAGCAAACAATTTCAAGTATATTGTGTTTTGGATGAATATACGGTATTTCAAGAAAAATTTAATTTCATCACAAGGAACAATGGGAAGTTGAAATAGCTCTTCGTTGCTTGTTTTTTTGACCTACATAATATAGTAATCCATGCTAAATATTACCTACTGTGCAACTTGCAGGAAAAATGGCCAAGGGGATTTTTTTAAAAAAAAAAAATCAAGCATTTCCAGTTTGCATAGCATAGCTATCAAGATAAACAACAGAACGATTTTTTCCAGTGCACATGAACAGAACAATGACAGCAATAGTACTGTACACTTTTTTTGTTTTATTGGCTTTGGCTAATGCCCTTTCAAGTCCTCTAAAGCCTGCAGGATTCTTTAGAGGCAAAACTTTCAATTACCAATTTGTTTTTACCCAAAAAATTCTGGCACTCAAATTTGAACCCGGAATGTTTTGTGATTTATGAATTGTCAGTGAATTCTATTAAATTCTACCAGTCTCTTTTAACATATGACCTTGTTCTCTAAAATGTCTTTTGATTCACGTTACATTTTAGATGCGGACTTAAAAACTCCTAGGATGTAATATAAGAATTATTTGAAATGTAGGCAGAACCATTAAATAGAGAAAATTGGTTTGCAGGGAAAATCTTGTCAGTAGGTGTTTGTTATGTCATAAATGTAAATTATGTGCTGGAAAAACTGACAGGATCAGTGTGTTTCTGTAGCTATTCTTTAACAAACAAAAATGCACCCCAGTTGTTTGTAATGTCTGCTAAATAATATATGAAAAGAAACTCATGGTGCTGACTAATGCAAAGAAAATGGGCTTGGATGATGTACAGTTACTTTGACCACTTTGTGAGAGAATCTTCCATCTTTCATATATATGGTATTAGAATGCAACCTAAGTGGATGTGGACAGCTTGATATTGTATTAAATTTTTTATCCTGTTTCAAAATTCTTGATAAATTATTTTTCCTTTTAGAAACTATCATAACTATATAAAATTCTTTTGTTAATTCCTGCAAACTCAGTGACTTTTAATAACTTGCAACAATTGTTCACCTATTTTTTTTTATTTTATATTAATGCTATATAATATATCAGTCCTGTCCTGGATTGCTAATTGATTGCTAATTGATTCTTGAGCGTTGGTAATTGATTGTCATAGGTAATAGGCAGAGTTAATACAAAGTTATCTTTTGTTTGAAGTTTAACCCAAGTCAGAACTTCTTATTTTCTCCCTCTTTTTAAGCAGCAAAGAAAAAAGGGTGTTTTCTAAATAAAATTTTGCAAAGGAGCTGCATTTTCCTCCCTGCTAAGTGTACTCTTTGTCCCTGCCTCAAACAGGAATGTCATTTTTCTTTAAAAGTGAATGATTGACACTTAAGGACAAAAATGCTACAATGCTTTAACTATGAAAAAGTATTTTTTTTTCTATTGGCCCTAATAGGAAAAGAAAGAGTTCTGTAATAAAATCATGTTTTGGGGAGTGCATTTTCTTATTTTAAAAAAATTGCAATTGACATTCTGAAGAGATACAATATTTGCTTTAGAAAATCTAATAAATGTATTCGGCTGCTTAAGTTAGATGATGTCATACAGCTTATACCGCAGTACTTGGTTTAGAAGTTTGGTCATTTACCTACAGTACAATCTTTACAGAAATCAGTCCTGCAAACAGGTTCAAGATAGAGTTATGTGTGGATTAACCCATGGTTGAAGCCTGATGGATGTGTTCAAGCATTCAATAGATATAACTATGTCTGTGACAGTCACATTGCATTTCAGATGAGATATATTTGGATTTTGTATGCACCTAGCTTCCATCCTGACTCCACCCATGGTTGGAAAAGTTGGCTATTCTTCTAGGTTTTGGATTAGATTCTGTGCACAGGAGGTGGGGTGGAATGGAGGAAAGTCCTGTATATGTCTTGTGTTGATTTGGATAGTTTTCATGTTCAAGACTTCTTTGATAATATTTTACCTGTATTGCTTTAGATATTGTTTTAATTACACATCATCCAAAATTGTTATAGAGTTGGATGAGTTTATAAATTTAATAATAAACATCGGTATACATAAGCATCTTTTCAGGATGGGAGTACATCCTGAAATGAAAATAATTACTGTTCCTCACAGTCATTTTTCTTGTTTTTCAAAATTATGTTATTCTGAATCAGCTAACAAAAATAAAAGGCACAAAAGTCACCCAAAGGGTCTTTCCAGAAAGAAATAAAATATTATCTATATTAAGAATAAAAAATACTTTTCTTTCTATGGAATAGAATTTTTCCTGCTGAAATAGCATATTTTAGCTAACTTGTGAAGAACTGAACATTTAAGTGTTCAGTTATTTTTGCTTTCAAATTACAAAAAGGAGAATTGAAAGGGAGAGGGAGGGAGATAGAGAGAGAGAGCATACAGACACTAGTTGATTTGAAGAAAAACTTGAAAATCCACTTAGATAAGCAAGCAATACAGTATTCCTTACTCATTTTGCACTTATGTAACATTGTATGGTGACAGGTCTGAATTTTATATATTTATGTCTGTATGGATTTTATTTTATTAGCATTATTTATCATTCTAACATAGCTTTTCAACTGATACTGTTTAATTCTTGTATTAGTCAATCTAGGCTCAGCTTTCCAAATCAATCAATCAAAAAGTCCTATGATTAATGACATTGTTCAATAGAACAGGCAAATACAATACTACTAATGTGCAAGCTGTTACTTAGTTTTTAAAAAATGATCTTCAGAATTGAACAAATGTTTGCAGTTCCCTATCAAACTCCAACAAAAACCGTCAGGAACTAAAACAAAAGCTTGAATCCAGTGCATTGGATCTCAAGTTTGCTCTCTCAGTGAGGACCATTCTCCTGTTGGGAAAAGTGATTTTCAGAATTCTCCATTCTTCCTACGGCAACAAGCACTCCATTCCGCTGTTCCAGAGGGCTCCCAGACTTGTTAATCATAAACGCTGCAAAAGGATTGATAGAAAAATAGGCCTACAAAAACCACCCCTCTGCCAGCCAAAATGTCCCACCAGATCAAAACCTGTTTCAGGAAAGACAAGATCTGGATTGTTTTCTACCAAGCCACTTCGAAAGAGGATCAAGTTTTCATCATGAAAGGAATATCTGTTTAAAATGTTCATTTACTGGTGCAATATGTTGTTGGTTGGATATTAAGTAATACACGAGGTGAAATTTGCATGCATAATACAGCTTTTTTGTATATTATTACAGCTTCAAATGCTCAAGTGCTGGAGAATAAGGAAGTTATTTTTAAGATGTATATTTTTCCCCGGTCTTGGAACATCAGAGAACTTGAAAGAATCTTGTGTTACTTGTATTGTATAAGTAACAACCTGAAATTTTGCCAAATGCTTGGCTTTTTGAACTTTGGCTACTTCCCTGTCACAAGTACAGCATTTGCACAAACAAAAAATCTAAATATGTATACTTTATTAATGGTGCAGTTACATTAGCCATAAAGTTTTGTGCTAATTATTTTTAATTGACTTTGATGTAAGATTTTAAATATTACATAATTTGCAGATTAAAGACAGACTGGGCTAGAGCTGGCAGCTGGGATTTGAAATTTGGTCAGCCACTACATGGTTAGGCTCCAGTAAACTTTTAAAAGCAGAATCATTTATTTTATTTTTTTGTTTGTATTTATTTTCTTTATCTGCTTTTATTAGTTTTACAAATGACTAAAGGTGATGCACATATCCAACACATCTTCCTCCTACAGTAATTTCCCCACAACAAGAAGCCTGTGAAATGGATTGCGCTAAGATTAGAGTGATGAGCCCAAGGTAATCCAGCTGGCTTTCATGACTAAGGTATATCTCAACACCTATAAATCAATCTTAAATCTTAAAAGTAAAAAACAGTTTAGATTAGATTAAAAGCCAGATTAAATTAAAACCAATTTGGTCTAGTGTGGGCAGTATTTACACTGCTCAAAAAAATAAAGGGAACACTGAAAACAACACAATGTAACTCCAAGTCAATCACACTTCTGTGAAATC
>BHFT01033913.1:0-23252 GCA_004320025.1 Laticauda laticaudata
CAATACGACGCACAAAACCAACACATACACATGTATACATATCCATATCTTATTTTTTTTAGTCCAACACTATTGGAAAGCCACAGCGTCACGCATCAAAACTTCTAGTGGCACTTAAAACCCTAGCCCACTAAAACCCTAGCCACTATAGAAAAAACCCAGCCACAGAATCATCATGAGAAGCCATAAGAGATTGAAAAAAGACCAGAAAGCATGAATAGAGCAGATGATTCCACCAGGACTGTCAATCATTTGGAAGCCTGCACTCTCAAAGTAGAAAGATCTCCACACCACAAAACCAGGCAAACACCTGGCACAAACAGCATCCCTTCTGATACCTCCAGCTCAAATACCCCCCCACCAGGGCAACCCCAGATGAACCTGGCTTCCTTAATAGATAATAGACCAGTCCTTTCACATGAGCCAAGCTGCACTGAAAGCCTCCAGTGCAGGAAGCAGAGTGTTGCCAGCCAATCAAAGCCACAAACAGAGGAAGAAACCATGAAACACCAAAGTCAAACAAACTCCAAGTCCAATAAAACACAGACAAGACTCCCAACCAATCAGGATGTAGAAAAAAACTCCTGCCACAATTAATAGGCTTAGGCCTCAAATTTAAAACAACGGCTGTGAGACCACTGACCCACATACAACCTATACAGAAGCCTGATGATTGGCAGATGAGATCTGCTGAAACGTTGCCCTACAACTTTAAAAGCACTACAATGACATGCGCGATAATCCCGAAGGAAGCTGAACAGCACACATCCATATCATATATAATAGGTCTAGGTTGTTCAGGTCTTTTCCCGTTAAGATTAAAGAGTATCTTGCAATGTTTCAGCGACGGTCCCACTCACCATCCTCAGGCTGGTGCGTTCAGCTTCGTGCCAGTGCAAGCAGTTGTGATCGGAGCTGCCGTCTCTCTATAAATACTGGGTGGTGGTGGTGGGGGTGGGGTGCTGGCTGGTTGGCTGCGCTGCTGCCTCTTGATCGGTTGATGCGAGTTGATGTTGGATAATGGGCTGTTGGATGGGCCTTGTGAGTTTTTGTTGTGAGATATATCCTGGATCTATGTCTGTTAAAATCTCCCTGGGTCAATTGTTTGTAGTGATCTTTTTCCATAGCCTCTCATGTTTGACAGCTTGGGTAATATCTTGGTTATCGGGTTTTCTCCCACATATTAAGTTGGAAGTATCTAGCCAACGTTTCGATGAATAGCTCATTCAATCATCTGTCCAGGTTTGTTTCCTCAGCTCTGTGGACTTCTCCAGAGGTAATGTGAGCTTGCAGCCTGCTTCTTCTTTAACTACTAGTGGGGTGTGACTTATTGACGTGGAGGCTAACACCTAAAGCCACAGGACATGAAACTTGACTTTAAAAATAATATTATTGCTCAAAACGAACACTTCAACAAACAGAAATAATCAGAGAAGCCATAGAGATTAGAAAAAATGCCCACACAGCATGAAACAAAAGAGATGATTACTCCCGCGTAAACCAACCATTTGCGAAACCTGCCTCATTAACACACGCCGAAAGAGTACCTAACATGAAAGAATGCACCAGACCACACCCAGAAATGCCACACAAGATGCTACCGAACACAGTACTTCCACGTAGAAAAAAGACTCACACCCACACAGAAGATGAGACTCGACACGGGACCCAGAAGCCGAACTGGACCCTAGCCCTGCCACCACTACCCGCTTCAAACCTCTCTGACCCATACAAGAAGCTAACTGACACCACCATGAAGATGTGGCATGACCATGAACGTGGAAGCCAAATCAACAGATCACAGCTCACCAGCTCAAATCTGCCAGCAAACCTAAGACTAACTAACCTGTGAGCACAACCAAGCCCCCACCTAAACAGCCCGAACACACCCCCAGCCAACTCACCCGAACACAGCCAAGCCCCCACCAATCAAGTCACGCCAATCAATCAATTTGGATCATCCATCAATCAATTTTTGTTTGATTGGTGTTTTTGGTGTTCTTCTGTCTGTTTAGTGGCTTGATAGTGCTGGCAACACTCTGCTCCCTGCACTGGAGGCTTTCAGTGCCACTTGGCTTATGCTGAAAGTACAGGCTATTATCTATTAGGAAGCCAGGTTTCATCTGGGTGCCTGCGTTGGGGTGTGTTTGAGCTGGAGATATCAGAGGGTCTGTTAAGAGGGAGTCTGGAGATTATCAGAGGGAGTCTGGCTGATGAATAGCCAGCCGTCCTTTCACACAAAGCCAGCTGCACTGAAAGCCTCCAACACAAGAACAGCAGTGTTCCAGCCAATCAAAGCCACAAAACAAGACAGAAGAAACCAGAAACTACCAATCAATCAAACTCCAAGTCCAGTGAACACAGACCCAGGCTTCCTAGCAATTCAGAATGGACCAGCCTCGAATTTTGAAACCAAAAGCTGTGAGACACACATCCACACAGAAGCCTGATGATGAAATCTGCTGAAAATGATTGCTACAACTTTAACAGAAACTTACAATGACTACAACTTAACAGAACACAATGACGTGGGATAATACCCAAAGGGAAGACTAAACAGCACAAATGTAAGTACCCGCGAGGAGCTTAAAAAATATATTATATATAAAGTATACAATAAAGTTTCTGCGGTTACTTACATGGAATGTGGCCTGTTTTTGTCCCAGGCGTTTTTCCTTTTTGTAGGGTATTATCCCTGTCATGGATAATATATAATAAATTTGTTTTTTAAGCTTTCTGCGCGTACTTAACATGTGTGCCGTGTGTGTAGCCTTCTCGGGTATTATCCCCCACGTAATTGTAGCCTGTTGTTATCAAGTGTTTGTCAGCAAAAAACGTTTCAGCAGAAATCTCATCTGCCCATCGATCAGGCTGTCTGTAATGCGATGTGTTGTGTGTCTACAGCTTTTGGTTTCAAATTCGAGGTGGTCCATTCTGATTGGCTAGGAGGCCTGGTCTGTGTTTCACTTGGACTTGAGTTTGATTGATTTGTGTTCTGGTTTCTTCTGTACTAGTTTGTGGCTTTGATTGGCTGGCAACACTCTGTTCTTGGTGTTGGAGGCTTCAGTGCAGCTTGGCTTTGTGTGAAAGGACGGGCTGCTATTCCATCAGCAAGCTATGTTTCACCTGGGTGCCTGGTGGGGGGTGTTTGAGTTGGATGGCATGAGAGGGTGTCTGTCTTAGAGCGCCCAATACTTGTGCTCAGTGTTTTGTGGTGTGGAAGATCTTTCTATAATTGAGGAGTGCAGGCTTCCAAAAATTGATTGGAAACAGTCTGCTCCAACATCATCTCTTCTGTTCATGCTTGTCAGCGTCTTTTTTCATCTCTATGGCTTCTCTATGATTCTGTGGTGGCGTTTTCTATAGTGGCTTAGGGTTTTAGTGGCCATAGAAGTTGATGTTGTGACCTGGGTTTTCATGTGTTGGACCTTGTGAGGAGTGTGTTCCAGCTTTTTTACTGCATTTTTTGTGTTCATCTAGGCAGGCTACTTATTCTTCTATTGAGTCTGTCTAATGGTATGTGGCCGGCTGATGTACAGGGAATTTCGTTATATATGCCTTGTTTGCCAAGTCTAATTTTTGTCTTTCGGGATTTCTCAGGATGGCTGCATTTTTTTTGTCATGTTTTGAAGGCAATCTTGATTATGGCCTGTTGTAGTATCTTACTGAGTTTTATCTGTAATACCTCTTATGTAGGCGCAAGACAGCTGTTCCATAGATCTGTTGGTCTTCTAGGTCTCTGTATGTCTTGCGTGTTGTTTTTGTGGATCAACAGTTGGTGATTTTGTTTTTTGGGAAGCCATTGGCTGTCAATAGCTTTCATTAGGGTGCATAGTTCACTCAGTCTTTATATTGTGTCTTATGCTGCCAGGCGTTGCGTCTGGTAATTAGCCTTTTTCACCACGGAGTTATCTGTGCTCGGTGGTGGTGGAATTGGCGCGGCTGAGGGTAGCGGTGCTGTGTTGTGTTTTCTTTTGTTAATTCGAAATTTGAAACCAAAAGCTGTTGAGAACACATCCATACAGAAGCCTGATGATGGCAGATGAGATTCTGCTGAAACGTTGCTTACAACTTAACAACACTACAATGACATGGATAATACCCGAGAGAAGCTAAACAGCATATATATATATATATATAGTTATATAATATATATATGATGTATGCTATGTATGTATGTATTTGTATGATGTATGTATGTATCCTATGTATGTATGTATGTATGTATTATATGTATGTATGTATGTATGTATGTAGTTATATATATATATATATATTTTTCTGAGTTTTCGCGAGTATTTGTATGTGCGATCCTGGTTATTTCAGGTTTTCTCCGCCGTAAGAATTGGAAGTATCTAGGCAACGTTTCGATGTAAGGTCTCATCATCATCTTCGGTTGTTTCTTCAGCTCTGTGCTCTCAGAGAATGTGAGCTTGCCAGCTGCTTCTTCCCTTTTAACTGCTAGTGGGGGTGTGACCTTGATGGGTGGGGGTTTGGCTGTGTTCTATTGGGTAGGGGGTTTGGCTGTGTTCTGATTGGCTGGGGTGTGTTCTGCTTAGGGTGGGGGCCTGGCTGTGCTCAGGGGTTTTTAAGTTCTTTAAAGTTTTTTTGGCTGGGCTTTGGGGGGGGGAAAATTGTGAAAAAGCTGGTGAGCCTGCTGATCTTGTTGTTTGGCTTCGTGTTCGATGGTCGTGCCACATCTTCATGTGTGGGGTCAGTTTCGCTTCTTGTATGGGTCAGAGGGGTTGAGTGGGTAGTGGTGCAGCTGCAGTATGGACCACTATTACTGCAGTGCACACTACCCACTTCAAACCCCTCTGACCCATACAAGAAGCAAACTGACACACCATGAAGATTTGTGGCACGACCACAAACACGAAGCCAAACAAACAAGATCCACAGCTCACAGCTCAAATCCCCCAGCAACTAAGACTAACCTAGAGCACAGCCAGCCCCCACCTAATGCAGACACACCCCCAGCAATCAGAACACAGCCAAACCCCCACCAATTCAAGTTCACACCCCCACTACAAGTTAAAAGGAAGAAGCAGCCTTGCAAGCTCACGATTACTCTGAGAAGCACAGAGCTGAAGAACAAGCCTGAAAGAATGATTGAATGAGACTTCATTCGAAACATTGCCTAGATACTTCCAATCACGTGGCGAGAAAACCCGAATAACCAGATATCCAGTATATATAGTGAGCATATATATACTTTCTAGGTTTTCGCGAGTATTTGTATGCTGGATCTGGTTATTCGCGGTTTTTTCTCCCGTGTAGAATTGGAATATCTAGGGCAACGTTTTCGATGAAGTCTCATTCAATCATCTTCAGAGCGAAGAAAACAAGCCTGAGATGAATGAATCGAGACTTTCATCGAAACGTTGCCTAGATACTTCCAATTACTATGCGGCGAGAAAACCCGAATAACCAAAGCCAATGGGATTCCCAAAAGAAGATTACCCACCGAATCCAAAAAGAAACCCCAACAAAAGCCAAGACAGAGAACAAGAGAATGGCAAAGCCCTCCTCCCATAGTATAAAAGGCAAACTAGCAGACATAATCAGCAAGATCCGTGCCAAAAACACAACATTAAACAGCATTCTGCACAAACAGAAAAATATCCAGCGCATCCGTAAGAAACTCTAAAGACAAAATTGAGTTAGCAAAAACCAAGGAGTATACGAAATCCCTTGCACTGCCTGCCCCACCACATACATAGGACAAAACTAACAGAAGGAATTAGTGCACGCATTGAACGAACACAAGAACTCAATCAAAAAAGGAAGAACTGACCTCTTCCCTGTTTCCAACACCTCTAAAGCCACAGGACCATGAAATTGACTTTAAAAATACCAGAACCATCGCCAAAAACGAACACTTCAACAAACAGAATAATCAGAGAAGCCATAGAGATAGAAAAACGCCCACACAGCCATGAACAAACGAGATGATACCTCCCGCCCCTACCGAACCATTTGGAACCTGCCCTCATTTAATAAACGAGTAGCCTAACATGAAGAATGAACCAGACCCGCATCCACAAGTGCCACACAAGATGCTACCACCACACTTACGCAGAAAAAAGACTCACACCACACAGAAAGAGGAGACACGACAACGAACACAGAAGCCATACTGCAGCCTGCCACCACTACCCACTTCAAAAACCCGCTCCTTGACCCATGACAAAGCAACCCACTTGACATACCCACCATGAAGGATGTGCACGACCACGGACACGAAGCCAAACAACAGATCACAGCTTCACCAGCTCAAATCCGCCCAGCAACTAAGACTAACCTGAGCACAGCCAGGCCCCCACCTAAGGCAGAAACACCACCCCCAGCCAATCAGAAACACAGCCAACCCCGTCCTACCAATCCCTAGAACACAGCCAAGACCCCACAAACCCAATCAAGTCACAACCCCCACTAGCAGTTAAAAGGAAGAAGCAGCTGCAAGCTCACATTACTCTGAGAAGCACAGAGCTGAAGAAACAAGCCTGAAGATGCATGAATTGAGACTTTCATCGAAACGTTGCCTAATTACTTCCAATTCTACGCCCAGAGAAAAACCCGAAAATATATATATATATATATATATATGTTTTCTTAAGTTTTCGCAGGTATCTATATTTCGTGGGTGGTATTCAGCAATATCTGACCAGTTCTGGAGAACCGGGAGCAGAAATTTTGAATCGTTCAGAGTACCAGCAAATACCACCTCTGACTGGCCCCACCCCCATCTATTCTCTGCCTTCCGAGTCCCAGCTGATCGACTGGGTCTTCTTTTGTAGCTCTGCACAGGAGAACAGAGCTGGAAAGCAGGTTAGTGGGATGGGGAGGGAATGGGGCTTTTGCAGTATCCTCCCCAAAGGAGGGGGCGGGAATGGAGATTTTACAGTATCCTTCTCCTGCCAAGTCCACCAAGCCACGTCCACAGAACTGATAGTAAATATTTTTGAATCCCACCACTGGTATACAGTATGAAACCAATCTGGAAATTTTAATTCACTTGTAAAGCTCATGCTGCTGCAAAACATTCCGTTTATTTAAATCAGTTACTGGTAGTCCTTGAATCATTCATTTAGTGACTGTTTAAAGGTAAAACAGCACTGAAAAAAATGTCATACAACTAGTTTTCACACTTACAACTGTTGCAGCATCTCAATGGTCATGTGATCAAAATTGTGGCACTAGGAAACTAGGATGTACTTAAGAAGGTTGCAGCATCTTGTGGTCTTGTGATCACCATCTGTAACCTTCAGCTGCCTTGGACAAGCAAAGTCAGTGAGGGAAGCCAGATTCACTTGACTGCATAATTCACTTAACAATAGTGGTAAAATGGTTGTAAAATAGAGCAAAACTCATTTAACAACTGTCTTGTGCAGCAACATAAATGCTGGGCTCGATTGTGGTCATAAGTTGAGGACTACCTGTGTATGAATCTGCAGAGAACAATAAGTACAAAACACAAAGATGGAAAATGCTACAGAAAAATCATCCTATGGTTTCCAGAACTTCACTGAATTGCTTGTGCGCATGTTCAAGAGAATATGCCATCACTTGCTAATAGATGAGTACAGACATTGCAGTTACTGACAGTTCTGTGCAATGCACAATAATGAAATGCTGCAAGCTTTGGGAAGTGACTAAGTTGCTCAACATTTCACATCTGCTGCAGAGAAAACCTGAGAAGTTTAGTCTCTATCAACAGCACTTTCTGATCAGTAGGAGATTCGACTCACCTACAAGCAGACATGAATCTATGGCTAGTAATGCTCCATTGTGAGTTGAGCAATATATAGTGAAAAAAGCAAGGTTCTAATGAATGAATCATGGTTCATTCATATGCAATCAGATATACATCATAAAACAGACAGGGAAGAAAAAATATATGAAAAAAACCAAAAAGAAATATTTCAACACTATTTGGAACTGAATGAAAAGAATTATTTTATGGAATGTTACTGATATTAATGGTAAGAATGAGAAATAATGCTCAATGAAATCGTGAAACGAAAGAGGCTGTGGATGAGGAAAAATACATGTGAGGGAATAATTGCTACAAAAATGACACTAAGAAAAAGACATAGGATAATGTTCTTATATAAACAAGGGGGTTGCAAAAGATATAACCAAAAAGAGCAAATAATAGTTAAGAGTGCAAGGAAAAAAGAAAATGCTGAACAATTTTGTTAGAAATTAAAATATGCTTTAGAAATGGGTGAACGCCCATTTCTAGGCCCACAAATGCCCATTTCTAGGCATTTCAGGAACGCCCACAAAATAAATGGAATTAAAAATAAAAGTAATGTAATAATTTGGGATCAAACTAAAGTAAAAGACTATTTTAAGAATTTGAATAATACTGATATATTAAATGCTATAAATGTTAGTCACCCCCCACACACAAAAATCAATGAAGTAAGGAAATTATAACTGCTATGAGAACATTGAAATATGGTAAAGCTAAACAAGTGGACAACATAATTGAGAAATGTTACAAATGGACCTGATATCCTTGTGGAGTGGCTGTCTGATTTGATTTAGTATGTGTGTCTTTGTGTGTCAATTGGAAAAAAATGTTATATCTCCAATATAAACAGAAAGGTAGCAAAAATAAATGAAAACTTTACAATGTATTAGTTTGTTAAGGGTCCCTAGGAAGATATTCGGCAGGATTCTTTGAGATACTTTGCAAATGCTTCAACATTGAGCAGGCTGTAGTACAAATAATATATTTATGAGTAAAAGTAAAAAGAATGTTTATAGTGACATTGAAGTAGTATGGATGGCAACTGCAATTACATTTATATGCAGATTATCCCATATTTTTGACTGAATCTAAATTATAATTATACAATTCAATCCAAATCTAACAAAAGTAGATTGCTTGATTCAATGAGAAGCATAGATATGAAAATTAATATCTCAAAGACCAAGGAGATTATTTGATAGGGAAACTCAAGTTAATGGCTGCAAGTAATATATAAATGGTAAATAACTAGAACAATAGATGAACTTGTGTACTTTGGTGGAAAGTTTTCTAAAGATGTAAATTGGAGAAATTTTAAGTTGTGCAAATACTGGAGAAAGTAGAAAAGTAATAGGTAGTAAGTATACTAACTGATGAAAGGAATGAATGTTTCTTGAAAGAAGAGAATTCTTATGTTTACTTTGCTCATAGAAGTTGGGTATATCAGGAAAGACAAAAATAAACTTACTGCAGGGTTTTTAGGATGTAAGTGTGATAAAATAAGAAGCAATAAAATTAAGAATGGATAGGTGCCAAATGAATGTTGATTTGAATATAAAAATGAGTGATCACGTGAATGTAGTACATTGAAGTAGTTTGATCATATAAAGAGAATTAATAAGGATTGAAGTGCAGAACAAATATATTGTGGAGGAATGAATGATGTGACAACATGTGCATCTGCAAAAAGGCAAGTAGGAAGTGTTGTCATGTATGTCATCCTGCAAATTAAGTACTGTATGTCATTTACATCATAATGCAGCTGGTGTAAATTATGAAAATTGATGCCAAGGATGCATCATTGGCATGATAAAATCATGACATTTATGATGTACTCATAGCATCTGGCAGATTCCAATAATTAAGAGAAAGACAGAGAAGAAGGTTATGGTTGGATGGAATTGATAAGATTTTCTGCTGGCTCTGCCAGCCCTGCCATCCTGTGCTCCAGTAGCCCTGAGCTGGGCCTGCTGCCCACATCTGACCTTCGTCTTCCTCCTGCTGCTGACAACTAGAACACGGCCTTAACCAGTTTGTGCCATTGTCCAATCTGAAAGCTTCATGTGAAGACCCCACGTGATTTGGACAATGCTTCCTGCAATTTAAAAGCCTTGTTATAAGGCCACATGCAATTTGGACAAGGGTGCACATGGCCATGGAAAGAAGGCCTGGCAAGAGGATCAGCTGCCCCACAAAGGCCGGGCTAGCTACAATTTCTTAGCAGTGGAAGGAAGAAGATGGTGCAGTCAGCTAGGGGTGGTAGGCCCAGCACAGGAATAGCGCAACACAGGGACAATACAGTGCAGGGCAACAGGCCCAGGTTGATACAGCTAGCAGAGTGCAGGGCAGCAGGCTGGCAGAAGCAGCAGAGTACAAGGTGCCCAAAAGGGCAGAGATAGTTGAGAGGCAGGAGGTTTGGGGAGCTGAAGAAGAGGCAGTCCTTCACCTTACCAAGGCTCAAGGCTGGAAGGGACCAAGCCAGAAATGGCTTGGATTGAGGAAACCAACTGGATAGGATTCCATTAATGAAGCTGCTGGACAGCTGGGATTGCCATTGCTAAGCAATGTGTTTGCATGACATCATGTTTCATACCACATCACGTTGTAACAATTGAAATTATAACGGTAACCCGAGGGCTACCTATACTTTAATATGCCAGGGGGAAAGAACTGAATGGTGTTATAACCATTGCCTACTACTTGT
Organism: Laticauda laticaudata; assembly: GCA_004320025.1. Taxonomy (NCBI): domain Eukaryota; kingdom Metazoa; phylum Chordata; class Lepidosauria; order Squamata; family Elapidae; genus Laticauda; species Laticauda laticaudata. The sequence continues at coordinate 10,467 of BHFT01033913.1, forward strand.
TCTAGAACAAATCAATCACCCCAGATGTATATTAGAACACATATAACTGTAACCAGAAGTTTGTTAATTATGTTAGGGTCTTCTGTTGGGCTTATCTCAATCCTATACCAACCTGTGATTAATTGTGTATGTAAGGTTTATATATTGTAAAGTTTACCCATTCTTCTCCTCAGCACTAAACAAAGTTACGAAGGCTGAAAATAGTTGCTTCAACCCTTGAAACCAAGGAGAAATCCCTTGTTTTATATTGCTACACAGATGAACAAAAACATTGAAAAAGTCACAGTAGTTCTGTTGAACTCTTGACCAAGAGGTACAGACTGATTGATAACACATGCTTAGACACAACATTCAAAGCATTAACAAACATATAAATAAGAATAAGCTGCATTTTTCTAGGATTTGCATTTGTTTGGAATGATGCCAATGTGAGTTTCAGTAATGAAGTCTGAAATCAAAATGCCATAACACTCTATGTGCAGAACATTGTAATGTTACCAAGATGCATTAAAGCAGACGGATGCTACTGTTGTTGATCTCTCCCAGCAGTTAAATATTAAATAGAAGGGGCAAAAGACAGAAGCCCTGAGGCATCTCATATCGCAACAGCCTCTTGCCCCCAATCCCACTGAATGGAACTTGCCATAAAGGAAAGATCCACAATAACCCCCATAGCCAGTCGATGGTATCAACCACTGAGAGATCAAGTAAGGCCATGACAAATGCCCCAACCCAATCCTTGGTCTTCCACATCACATTCACAAGTGTGGTCTGACTTAACATAAACTTTGTGCAAGCTTATATCTGACCTGGCCTGATTTTATTCTGATTTTACTGCTTTGGACTAGATAATTTTGTACTAAAAAAAGAAACAGCATTTATTCAACTGAAAGTTTATGTGCTGTAATTCATATTGTTTTATTTTTAATTTTAGTATTTTACTTTTCTTATAAAATGCCACAGACGTTTTTCTACATATAATAAATAAATACTAAGCAAAGTTTTTCCAAATGAAGTCTACACAGTGCAATTATATGGCCCTGGGATTTACTCTTCTTGGAGAATATGTCTTCAAAATTCCATAAATCATGGAGGAAATGCCAGGCAGGTCCTACTGCATATACTGTAGGGATAATCCACTCAAATGGGCAGCAGAAACTATGCAAATCAAAGGCTGGAATTTCCTAAAACTGCCTGTCTACTCTTACAAAATCAATAATAATGAGTTCAAGAACAGAAAATAAAAGAAAAAAAAGAGTTTCCTGTTGTCCTTTTGAACAGTTTCACTCTGGCAACAGTATTACACAGCTGGCTCCAGATGCAAGAAGTTCCAGGCAAACATAAACAGTAGCCAGTTGAGCAAGACATAAACAAGAGTAGCAGTATAGCATTCTATGTCTCAAAACGGAGTTGAAGCATTTTTAATTGTATGCTTTATCCCATACATCCCAGTCAATAGAGATTGGTTAATTAGACAAATGTTAAAACAATGAAATATTTTGTCATAGAAATATTTTAGGAAAGCAATTAATGTATACTTTTTGTTTTCTACACAGAGATATACTATAGGTACACTGCAAACTTTACTCTAAATATATATTTTTAAAGAGATTGTAATAGTTGATGATTCATATTATCTAAATTTAACATCAAAATGTAGCCAGTGTTTAGTTGACACCTCCTACACATCTACTGAAGCTTTGGATAACCTATAATATCCTAATTATTTTGAGAGCATTTTCATGAAGGAAAACATGGTGGAAATTCTACTCTATTATAAAAACAGGAGACACTTTTTAAATTAATTTAAATTCTAAGCATTCTAAGCAACTTTCTTTTAAAGGCTGAAGTAAGCCTACGTGAAACAAAAATTGCACTATATTTTTCTCTCTCTTCACATATAAATTTATCATGAATATATGCAGAAATTTCTCAAATAACATACAAGGAATGCACAAAATAATTTGAAACAGAAGTGCCATTCAAATTTTGCCACTTGATTTTCTTTTTGCCAAGTTCATCCAAGTTCAGGACTAGTTAGAAAGTAAAAACACATCTATAAATAGATTTCAAATTCTGTAGAGTTGAAAGAAATCTGTGATTTTCCAGTGTGACATTTAAGTTAGCAGCACAGAAAAATCCAGGTGTAAGAGTTGCTAAAAGACCAAATTGGAAAAGATACCATTCTAATGTATAATCTCAGAATGAAACAGGGCAAGGCAAGGAAATAGAAAACTCCCTCTTTTGTATTTATCCCCTTATAACGTTGACCATAACTACACTAGATTGAAGTCTGATTGTCTTGTTTCCATTTCATGATTTGACTTCATTATTCTTACTAAGGTTATCAGATATGCCAAGTACAACTTTTAAATCCTCCTGCATTTGATTGAACCATGAGCACCCAAACCGCAGAGAGAAATGGACTTGCTATCCTCATTTCTGCAGCCAAAATTTGGAGTGTTCTGTGATCACAGATTCTGACAAGATTGTGCTGTTTGTTGTACTTCATAAAACTGACACTCATCTGCTTCCCACCTTATTTTCAAAAGAGCAAAGAGGCAGTTACTCCACTGAAAATGCCTTTGATACCAACCTTGTACTAGTCCTGAAAGAGAAAAGTTTATTTTCAGATAAATTGCCTCCATCTCTCTAGTTTGATTATTTCTGTGCACCTATCAACAATACTTTGCTAAATCTCTTATTTTTCCAAGAATGCAAGACAGCAGCATTACAGTAAAAAAGACCTTGTGAAATAAAAATAAAAATTCCTTGCAAGAGCATTATATTTTCATATGCTGAGGAAAAACATTAAGAAAAGGTCACAGGATCAATATATTTTTTACCTTTTTTAAACTTGAAAAGAAAGAAAATTGTATGGTGGCTGATTTAAATTAGACTGGGCAATGTAGCTTTGCTTCAAGCTATTATAATTTCAGCTAGCAAAAGCTAACTATTCTGTCAAATTTAAAGAGACATCCTTTTGCTGGAAAGAGAATATGTTGAATCATGGTGTTTCATATATGAGGGAAGGTTGCCTTAAAAGATGCCAAAATATTAAGATTTGAAAAGTTGAATAGCGTATTAGAATTTGCACATTTTGTAGAGTAGTATTGTATCAGAAGTAAAAATGAGCAGATTCAGTAGCGTGTGAAATTCGTGAATGATTTTAAGGAAATTAATATTAAATAATCTCCTCTGTTCTTTTGTCACTGTACTTTTATGATTAACTAATACCAAATAAACAATATTAGGGAACAGATACAGAAATAGTGTTGAAGGTAAAAGGGAAAGCCTAACATCAAACAGTGATAAACAGTAATCATTCTCATTAGATACACAGATATGTTTTATGCCAGAAAGGATGGAAAAACATTCAGAAAACAAAGCTTTGACAATAATATTCTTGTAAATCTTCTGAATTGGTTGAAATGTTTTTTCTGCTCTCCCAGAGATGAACAGTATATCTATCTATAGAGCATCAGTCAATCACCAAACTCTAGTCACATCATAGCTTGACCACTACAACATGGCCTACATGGACTTGTCTTTGAAGACCACTCAGAAGCTTCAAATGATTCAAAATGCAGCAGCACATGTTGTGATGGGCATGCCTCAATATGCCCATGTGACACCTCTGCTTTGTGAACTGCACTGATTGCAATTAAATTCTGGCTATTACCTATAAAGTATTATATGACAGATTTCCATAGTTTCTACCCAGCAGGTATGTGCTCCAAGTCCCTTAAACAGTGCTATCTATCAAGATCTAGGAAGCATGATTTCTATTGCAACACTTGGTCTCTACAATGGGATCTCTCCTGAGATCTATGTGGCTCTCACCCTAATGACGTTCTGGAAGGACTTGAAGGCCTGGTGATTCTCTCAGGTCTTCCATGAGGGTGATAGTTAAATGTGTTTCTTTTGCATTAAATGGTCAAATTCCATCTTCTTTATCTATTTTGTGTGGTGCTTTTGTCTTGCTTTTTACTATACTGTGAGCCATCCAGAATAATTTTAGAGTCAGGCAGCACCAAAATAATTTTTAAAGATTTTTTTAATTATTATTCTGTTAAGACTTTTCCTTGAAGAAACTTTTGTTTGAAAAATGAGACAAATGACTCCAGTGAAACATTAGTAGAAAATTATGCAATTAAAAAGGAACACATTTAAATAGTCTCTAAATATTCATAATTAGAGCTGTCATCTTGCCAAGTAATTCACCTTTGACTTTTGCAGCTTTTTTCAAACTGTATGTCAGAAACAATGAATTCAACAAAACCAGGTATGTGACAGACCTAAATCTTTCAGAAACAATTGCAGGCAAGTCAGATAAGCTCCATTCAATCTATCAATAGTGCAAAAACTCCAAACACATCCCACTGAAAAAAATGTGCAAGAGCTTAACTCATTATTTCATATAGCTTGCTGGAAATATTTTTTTATGATTGTGTGATACATCTCTGTGATTATCCATCTCTGTGTGTAGCATATAGCTTTTAGTGGCCCAGAATGGCTGCTGTTTTGCTGCTTTAATTCAGAAAAAGAAAAGAGAAAAGGGAGAGAAGAATCTCAATTTTGGTCTTGAAGTGTAGGTGTGCTATCAGGAGGGCTGATGAGCTGAGCTGACTGCTAGTCAGGGTTCCTGTGAGTCAAAGGAGAGAACATTCCTGTTGGGGAGCCATCTATGGAAGGGTGGGACTACAGCCCTGAGGGAGACACTTACTTCCTCAGTTGCAGAAGGCTAAAGTTGATGCTAGTGCGTGAGCCAGTTATTGGTTCTTGGGTTGGAAAGGGAGAAAAAAAGTCAGCTAGTGACTTCCCTGGAAAAAAAAGAATTGAAGTCCCAGAGAGACCAAATGTTTATCCAAAATGGGAAGCTCCAAAGAAGAACTGAAGTCTTCCAAGAGAGGTTCTACCCCCAACAGATGATATGCAAACAATAATTGGTTGAGAAAAGGAAAGAAGAAAATCAAAGCCAGCACACTTATCCATAAATCCAGCACATTCCTTTCTTTATCCTCTCTTGATAATCTCCAAAACAGGGAAGGAGATGGAGTAAAGAAGGAAGATGTTAAGCATTTAGGAGAATAGTTTCCAGAAGAGAGAACAAAGATAAGATACTGAGTAGAATCCACATATTTGTAAATAGTTGTAAATACCTACTGTAAATAATTTTGTTATATATAATAGTGAAATTAAAGAAGCATAAATGCTTACTTACTTTCTATGGCTTCTCTGTGCCAGCCATCATCCTTGTAACCCTAAGTATATATCCTGTTCTGAAAGAACCCAGTCACACCATCATATAATGTTGTGATAAAAATTTCTACTAATCACATAGCAGTAAGATTGAGCCAACAAGGTGAATGAGTAGAGGTTTGAAATCTCCTTTTTCAAAAAAAAGCTCTGAATACCTACATTTCCAACTTCGTAAAATATTTCATCTGGGGTGGCTTTATCTGACATCCTCCCTACTAACCTTACCAGGTGTTTTCTTTCAAGTAAAAGAGAAATACAAAAAAAGAGTATATGTATTTATCTGCTGATCCTTAAGTTAAGCATGTGACTCGGGAACTCAGCTCCTCTATTTCCTCCTCTAGTGTGAGAAAAGAAGCCAATCTCACAAGAGACAAAAGAATCAAGCTTTATTTAAAAATCAGACAGAAAAGTTAAGATTAAGTGGTCACTTGCAAAACAATCAATGATACAGGAGATAAAAGTATAGAATATGAAAATCACAGGCAATATTATAATGAACATCAGTAGAAAAATCACAGGAAATACACAGAAAAATGTAAAGCTCTGAACAGACCATAAGATGTATAAAATCACTGAATGACTAAACATCAGAGACAACAAAGTAAACTAAGAAATGTACAAAGAAAATAAACACAGTCTCACATAGGTAAACTTACTCCTCAAAAGTAAATTACCTGAAGCAAAAGTCTTCCCCTTTCTTCCTTCTTCATTTTTTAAAAATATATTGCAACCATTTTTCAAGGGCTCAGGGGTGTTGCCTAACTTCATTACCTACCTTTAGCTTTACCTACTCCCCAGGACACAGCTTTTGTTTTGGTTTTTAAGACACAAATACTATTCCTACTATAAAAAGGGAAGCATCTGGCCTTCCTGCCTTTGCAACATGATCTTCAACCATGCCTCAATCAGACAGAATTAAATGTCTAAGACTACCTCCTATGAGGATTCAAAGTGGGCTATTCTCACAATAGATACTTGCCAGTTCCATACATTATTTAATCATTGTAACCATGATTATCGATGCAGAGAAAATTTAAGGAAGTCTCAATTTAAGCAGAAAGGAATTCTTTTAATTTCTATTTCCTCCTGTGCTCAATCTGTATATTGTAAGTAAAGTTCAGATAATACAAAGAACCATATATTTCAGGAACACCATATATTTCCAATGGCTGCTCTGAGGGAAAGCAAATGTGCTGAACTCATGGAACTTCTCAGCATTTGGAGAAGTAGATGAATGAAACAGTATTTTAAGGTGAGCAATGTGTTTTTAGCCATATAAAGTTCCTTTTATTCAAATGGGATGTTCAGCTTCAATAAAATCAATTGTACAAACATTTGAGGAATAAGACTTTTCAACACAATCAAAGTTTACATTTCACTAAGTCATAATGTGGTTTGCATGATTTTGGTTGTTTATAAAAGTACACACATCCAGAGCTTCTGATATGGTGTGACTTGTGAAGCAAGACAATAATAGGTACCCACAAAGTAACAGTAGCAAGTGAATTTATAGCAGCAATTTATCTTTGCTGTTTCACCAAAAATGAAGCACATTCTAGTCTTTTAAAATAACAGGGCATTGGAGCATCCTTATTGTATTGAACAGTACAATATTTTACTCCATCTTACTCCATCCAGTACAGTCACTCAATACTTTTTAATAAACAAATCATTATGTTTGTTATTTACCAGTATCTTCCCTTTGAAAATATCTTTTTTATGCTTCTATATTGTAGGAAGTTAAACTGTAGATCAGGCGGGTGTTGTTTGACCTTGCTTGTGCTAAAACACTTGAAAATCATTTTGACCAAAGGCCCTGAGAGAAGTGAAAAACTAATGTACTAATGAACAACACTGACAATCCATGCCGCTCCACAAGCCATTACTTTACATGATTTTACATTTGAACATGGAACCCTATGAAAATGGGGGGAAGCTATTCATCAGTTACCATGGATGACTCAATCGTTGGTTAAAACCAACCATACCAATTTGTTTACTGATTCCATGCCTAATGTTCTACAGACTATGGAAGCAGTAGTGGGTCAATAGGTTGGCAAGAAAATTAAGTAGCCAAAGATGACAGGTTTCAAATGGGGCCTTTGGGTTTTCCTGTGTTTAAACTGTATGAGGTCTATTCTCAATCTTATGCAATAATTTGCAGGAAATAAATGGTAATTGTGCTGCTGATTTTCAACATTGATATTGCTGAAATTAAATGGCATTCACAAAATATTTGGGGGGGGCACCAAAAAGATTTTCCGGGCTGCATGTGGTCATGGGCAGGTGATTATATTTTTCAATCACTTTCCTTGAAAGTTCCATCGCTCCCACTGCACTTACGGATGCAAAGAGGATGTAAAACGTTAAAAAAAGCTTGCCATCCATTGGAAAACGCTATGCATCCGTGTACCAGTTGCATACAGTTCATACGCTCTACTCGCGTCAAGCACCGTCACTCATTTCTGCCAGAGAAGTTTTAGATGCACAAACCTTTGAACTATGAACTTCCTTCGGTACGATGTTAAACCAGACATAACGGAGGCAAAAAACATCTATGGTCCGTTTATCATCCGTATAACTACGCTTATCTTCTCTCATCCCATGCATCCTCGAACTCACATCACTGCAGCTGAAAAGAAAGGACAGAGAAACAAAAGTACATGAATCACCACAGCTAATTAGCTAGCACGAAATAAAGGATGTGCAGTGCAAACGTTTGCAATCCGATATACATCCACGCAGCAAACCCTTTCTTTCCCATTAGCAATACGTGATGCATCCGCTTCATCCTATGATTCCACTCAAATATCCCCGGAACCCTTCGATGGTCATCGACTCCATCCACTTCCATCCCGAGACTCCTATGAATCATCATTAACAATCCCCATCTACATAGTACCTGGCCTTCTTCCATTTTTCCATTCTGTTATGCAAAGTTCACCACTTTTTGGGCGATTTTTGGAGCGGATGACAACGGATGGAGCCACCTCCAAAATTTTGCTCGTCTGCTGTGTCCTTTATGCATACGTTTTGTGTCCATCGGCCAGTGGGACCGGGCCTTAAGATTACATGGTGTACCAAATTGTAAGCAGGAGGAATTGACAGAAAACATATGCTGACCTTCGTATATTGTCATTTAGAAATAATACTCTAAAAATATACCTTTTGTAGTGTCTTCTCAAAGTAGATCTGAGACACATAGCATGATCCGTTAAGAGAAGTGATCATTTTCAGCTTTATAAATAATTGTCATCATGTTATGGTAATTTTCACTTAACAGCTGGTGGCCTTTGATGCTGACAGTTAGGCTAGCAGCCAGAACTCTTGTTACATCATAAAACCTTGCTCCTTAAAATACATTAATCCACTGTATCTCCTCAGAAGCTCAAAGACCATCAGAGCAGACAGGCTAACTTCACCCAATGAACAGATGTATCCGTCTTATTAGGGAACTTAAATCAAATCAACCTGAACAACAATGGCAAGACACAGAAAGAGTTGTGCTTGTAGATCTAGGCGCCAAAAGTCTCGGCGGCGTAAAAGGGGGCAGAAGAAAAAAAAAACTTGCAAAAAGCAACTAATCAGTAAGAACAATGGTAACAACAACATCCTTGCTCTTAATTTATACTATTTATTGCCTTATTTTGATATGATTTAGGTTATTCCCTCTGAATTGGCAGACTGGTTGCGATTCATATATTTTAAGGATAAGATGTTACACTGAGGTTGGGTCATACGTGAACTGAAAAGATGTACTATTATATCTCAAAGCAAATTTCATTATCACTATTTATAATAAATTGCTTTTAGAATAGTTGCCAGAAATATTTCAGAATGTCATCATTTTGTGACAAATCCAGATTTTCCTTTGTTCTAGAACCTCTGTGTTCTAGAACATAATATATATGCCTTATTTCAAAATAGCATGGTACACTTAGAACACTAAAGAACATGGTATGCTAAGCAAAATGTTATTTTGTGCAGGAATTTAATAACTTGGGCTGATGAAATGACATCACAAACTCAAGCCAAGCCATGACCAGAACTGTCATGACTAAGACGGAGAACAATTATCCTTCCTTTACATCTTGTGTCCAAGTTGCTGCAAGGTCACAGAGGGTGAAAAAAGTGGAGAACAGAAGGAGTTGCCATTGCACAGTTACACTTGCAGCTGTTCCTGTACCCTGTATTGTTTTCTGGAGGAGTAATGGCTGCTTAACCATAAGCTAACCATTATTCCAGGTTCAGATGACATGTTAAGCCACGTCCAGAACTGCTTAACCATGGACAAAGCAAGATTACAGATTGTGATTAATGGGGTCTCAACTGACAATGAAGTGCCCAAGTTTCCAGGTTCAGATGAAACGGTAAGCCAAACTATAATATGGCTTAGCATGTCGTATGAATGTGGTCTATCGCTACATATCAAAAGTTCTCTTGTTATATGATAGGTAAATTCTCATCTCTGAGGGGTGCACAGATTTCTAGGACAGAGACTATAAGAAAAAAAACTAATTTCAAGCATGTATACACATCCTAAAGTATAGATACACCTTATCCTTCTTCCTGCTTTGTCCTCCTTCCTCTAAGCAACTTTGAACAATGGGGGTTTTTGGGTGGGAGGAGAGGAGATCCAGATAGGGATGCTATGGAGCAGCAAGCAGATTGTTGTTGTTTTTAAAAAAAGCTGTTTCCCAAAATGCCAGTTGAGAAGCTAAAATTAATATGTCAAAGAATTGTCAATAAAAGTACCAATTAGCCAACTGTCACAATTCAGCCTTTCTTCACACTATCCACTGAGGCACAATTATGATTTAATATTTAAAAATAAATTTAAATTAAATTTAAAAAGGCACTAACTAATTTAAACATGGAAAGGTACATCCAGGTAATCCTGTTTAGAAATGGCCAAGGGCTTTTAATACACAATTGCATCTAACTATATTCATCAGGATTCCTTAATTCAAGAAAAAAAAAAATTCTTGTTTATTTATTTAATTTCTATAGCTGCCCATGTCAGTCAATGATTCTGGGTGGCTTATAATTCAAGCAATATATTACAATCAAACTACTCAAAAACATTTTAATAAAAACAATAGAAACATGTAAATTAAATAGACATGGTAGCTGAGATACTTAGCCAATACAGCCAGGAAATGGTGCCCTTAACTCATTCAGCACCTTAGGCCCAAGAACATAGCCAGGGGTTTCGGCCTTGTGAAGACTAACAGAGTTCGTAAATTATTGTTACCTCAATCTTGCATAGAGCATCATTCTGGCAGAATCTAAACCAGAGGTGTGCAACATTTTCTAAGTCAAGGGCCACACATGAAGGTCATGCAACAACTTAAAAGAAATATACCTCCTTTCATATTATTAAAGCAGCTGTGGCTTTTTAACAACGTGCTACAGAAGCTATTCCCAATAATATATATTTCACGTGCATATCCAGCTATTTATAAAGCATCACTTTTGGACAGTTTGAAGAACATACCCCACAGTTTTGTCCTGGAGGGCCATGGGTTCTACTCCAAAAAAGGTAGTGAGTAGAACTGTAGAATTATCTATGTTGCATTTTGCCAAGAGGTTTCAGACTGTACTCCTCGGTCCTACATTCTACACAGATGCAATGAGTAAAAATGAAATAAGATCTATGAGCATTTCTTGAAAGATACCACACCCATATTGATAGCATCACCCTTTGTGGATTATTTGATTGTTAACCAAAAGTTTCAGACAGTTGAGAATCAGTGTTTCATCTTATTGACAATACCTGATAAGAAGCAAACTCCAAGGAGATGACACTGGGGAAGCAGCCTTAAACGGAGAACAAAGTCCAAGCATAGTTGTGCTGAGATTGGCCTAAAAGAATGGATGAAGAAAGTGAAGAGACATGAAGATGTACTATGGAAACAGTGAATATTAGAGAGAGGTAGGGGGAAAAAGCAGGGGAGGAACTTGTGATGTCTGCTTGTGCGTATGTTGAGAATTAGGAGTTGAAATGTGTATTGTAAGTGTGGAGAAAATTATACAGACAAAAAAGAAACACAGATGTTTGACAGGTTCCTTAAGCAAGAGAGACAATTATGGGTCCCAGTGTGTGATCCTGTATTCTGAGTTTCAGGGCACATTCACATATGCCCTATCAGCAACTAAAAGATGCCTCACTAGCCATTTTTGAAAGGCCCTTCCTCATGACCCAAAACTTCTTCTCATTCCAGCCCATAGCTGAGGCAAGTAATCTTTGGATTTAGCTGATGTGATGCTAAAGCGATGTTTACAACTGTTCTGTTCGGAAAAACGCGAGGTAGACCGGGTTCCAACAAAAAGTCTTTATTAGTTGATTTACAAGTGAAAACGGTGCTCTAACCGTTGCCGGCTCACCCGGCCACCGCAAAATGGAGAGAGAGAGAAGGTCAGGGGGTTTACCAAGGAAGGGTTTTAGAAAGAATGGACAATGGGGATGCCAAGATTAGGAATTACACCCACCTACTCACCCTCCAAATATCATACCAGTACCGTTTACCAACAAAAGGCCGGTGGAACTATTAATGCGGGGAAGGAAACTTAGTCACAAACTAGACAGGTGCACCCAAATTACACACCAGAAAGACCCGCCTCCACTTTAATCTCCACCCGCTCCAGAACATTTGAAATAGGCCGACCTAGTCTATGCAACAAAATTTCACCGGGGACCCCTTATGGCTATCCACGCCAACCTAACAAAAATCACAGGTCCCGCGGTCCTAACCGACTAACCGTGAACATGGCAAGGCTGAATGGAATTGCCCGCACAAGACCAGCTTCTTACTGGATACACTAAAAAGTAACACGAACGCTCAACAGAAATAATAAAACAAGACGACGAAAAACAAAAACGGGGGGGGGGAATTCAAACAAAGAAACAAACCCAAATAAAAGAAAAACCAAAACAGTTAGTGAAATAACACCCAGAATATTAACAAAACCTACAAAAGAGCAAGAGATAGCATGACTTACAGTAGAGGAAACTTGCTGGGAAGCATCAAGCGAAGGGCCAGCCAGGCTAGCTCGACACCTGACACCCGGAAACAGGAGGAGCGGCAAGGCTGCCACCTTGAGAAACTCAGGCGGCAGCAAAATGGCTACCTCACCCTTCCAGGCGCGTTGCCCATAAGAGAAGAGACGGAGACACAGCCAAACCCGCTGCTGAACGGTTCGAAAGGACGCCAGCACACAATGAGCACTGCGCAGGTCCAATAGAACCAAGAAAAGCCCCACTACCTGGGCGACCTCACGCCAACCTCATGAGACCAAACCAAGAGGGAAGGGGGTACTGTATTAAAAATGGTGACTCCTAACCTCATGCACATATTCTGATTGGTCTAAGAAAGCTCACTATATTGGGGATTGGTTCACCTAGGCAATCATATTCCTAGGCAGCCGCTAAAAAAGGCAGAAAAACCAACCACTCAAATGTCATGCTACAAAGCCGGCAGGCAAGCCCCTATAACAAGGCGCTTGCCAGCTTGAGCCAATGTT
>BHFT01033915.1:0-41424 GCA_004320025.1 Laticauda laticaudata
TTTCTGTTCCCTTCCATCTCGGAGCTGTCCCAACTTCAGCAGCTTTAATGGCTGCCTCTTTGCTGCTGGCAAAAAGAACTTCTCCTGGATGTATCAGGGACTTTGCGGTATCCCTGGGATCGACAGGACATGCTCTTTACGATCGCTGTCTCTTCGGGACAGTTTAGATCCAATTGGACCGTCCAGGAGCAAAGATAATCGGCAGCGATCTCGGACCTCCAAGATCGCATGCCGTATCGTCACGATGCCAGCTCCGTCCTCCCTGTCTTATGTTATACTGAAGCTCAGCACTGCAACTAACTTTCCAAAAAATAAGTACCCGGTGCTTATTAATGAGAAGTAATAAGATCATGGATATTTGTAGTAAGAAGTGAGATAATGTTTGCAATGGCATTAGGAGAGCTGTAATTTATAGAGCAAGACCTGCAGATTAACAAGCTCTTATGTCTAAAACAATCCAAATATCAATGGTGTCCTTGAAGAAACACAAGAAGGGTAACAGAAGTAGCTCAAATTTATTATTCCAGTACATATGGAAAGGAATGGGGTTGAAAATCTCAAGATTAAATGTGCAGGCATCAGTGACTTAAAGCAAAAATACCAAAATTTAGGATTCCTGACAGATTGATATTCTTTCAAAGACACTGCCTAAAAACTTTGCCCTAGTTAGTATTTGAATGTTGCCCAAAAAGGTAATACTTAAAATGACTCTTTGCTTGAACCAACCCTTTTCTTTATGGTGGGACATCTTCCATTTGATGCTCTCAATATTGCTATATATATTTTTCTGGTGCAAATCCCTCCCTGCTGTCACCATTATTACAAAAATTCTCTTTGTAGTAAAGGAGAGAGCCTGTAAAATAATACCAAAATCATGAGTTTTTTTTAAATCACACATTTAATTTTGGCATAAGATGGCGAGGGGGAATAAATGCAAGTTAAGACAGTTTTTTGAAGTATTTCCTGACACATTCTGGAAAAAAAATCTTAATTTCTGCCTGGTATTTCATGTCTCTTCTGTGAATTTAATGTATTTTAGGATAGTTTTTTCCTCAAAAACTATCACGGCTGAGTTTGTAGTTAGCTTAAAAAATGAGTGGGAAATGGGGATTATCCTCCAAAGTAAAAGGGAAAACTAGCTAGTCTTTTGCAGACATTGTAGATTTAGATAGGGCAAAGAAAATGTGGATATCCTCTCCATGATTACAAGTCCTAGACTCCTTCTTTTAAAATAAGAAAATGTTTGTTCCTGCTTCATTCTCTTCTGTTCTATGCTAGATTTGAATAGATAGGTTCAATTCTATAGAAAAGAAATAACTGCAGGCAGAAGCAACAGTTAACAGGCAATTTCAGTTTTTCTTTTTTAATATGGAAGTGCAGTGGGTGTTGTTTTTTTTCCAATTCTTCAATGGAATCACAAGTTTTGCCTTTGCTTTTTAGCAGGTGTCAAATTGTCAGTTGCTTTTTAACATCTGCATTTGAGAATGTGAACAGGAATAGCATGCATAAGACAGTTGTGACTGATTGATGAACTGCCGATAAGTAGCAATAATCCCATTTATCAAAGGAAGAATATCTATAGCATATTTTCCCATCCATATTTTATAAGAATCACCTGATCAGTGAAATGGACGGCACATACATTTAATGAATAAATAAAAATAATAAACTAGCCATTTGTTGAGGAAGAAAAACCCTACTGAGAATTGCTTCTCAAAGAGGCTTCAAAATATGCTTCCTGGCCCTCCTAATTTCTGGTGTGTGTGTGGGGGAAACACTTCCAAAAGCTTTTTTTTTTAATAGGATTTTTTTTTGTTGAAATCCATGCTTTTACACTTATATGTTATCACTCTTCTAAATAAGTATTTACATTTAATACAGATATGTTGGAGTTCTATTTGGAATGCAGATTAGAGAACTAAATTTATTTTAATTATGATTGTAGAAAAGTGGGATGTAATGTAATAATGTCCCCTGTTGTTTCTTTTCCAAAGGCTGCGTCTCGTGGTATTAAGAATCTCTCTTCTGTGGAACAAAAAAAACGAAAACAAGAAGAAATGGAGAAACGTCTTGAATCTGGAAGCCACGAACCAGAAAGAGGCAATCTCAGGGTAAGAATTGAAGAATCAAATTTGGATGGATAAGATCAAAGGGTAGGCTTTTCCAGCCTATTTCTTCTATTGCTAGTCTAATGGAAGGCTCTTTTTCTTGACTTTTTTTTCTCAGTATCTCATAAAACGTGTCAATGTACCTGGCTTGATATCAGTCACTCTTATGGATCTTTTGAGTGTCTCTGTGTACTGAAACTTTAGGATAAATTTTAGCATTTGGGCCAGACAAATCGCTTGGACAGATAGATCCCTTAAGCTCTGTTCACACATTTGCTCCCATGTTCACAGTATATGATGACTTCATCAATTTTCTTGCCAAGATCATTGCTTTTTTTTTCCTTGTGTATAGATTTGAGATAGAGCCTCGAGGTAGAGATGTCTGTAAGTTGAGTTATGGCAATTCCTTTTTTTGTTTATTTGTTTGAAACATTTTGCTGATTACCCAAGTCGCTTCTTCAGACTAACAGACATTTCAAGCCAAAAAAGAAAAGTCCATTTGCCATGGCTCAACTTACAGACAACTTTATATGCATGACTGAGAATTTTCACCAGCATTGAGTGCGAGCTTATCAGGGTGATGGAAGGGCAGTTCTGAAGCACTTCCATCTTATTTGGATAGAAATTCCATTTAAAATTGAAATAGCTGGACTAATGTCAGGATATAAGTATGATGGATTCATGCAGATTTTATTTTAAATGTGATCATTATAATTGCTGTATAAATCTTCACTTCTTTTGCACAACAACTTCTCCTTGTATCTTAAAATGCACTTGCTTCCTTTACATATATTATTACATATATTTTTTCTTCTTCAAAATGCTATATTTAAGGAAGATTTTTCATAATCTGAAAGTAGCCTGGAAAGGTGGGATGGGGACTGGAATAAAACAAGGTTATGCTTGCAGGTGAGAAATTGAATAATGTCCTTGCGCGTAAAAAGTAGCTAATATTCATTTCTGTGTTTTTACTTTTAGTGGCAGGTTGGATAAAATACTGAACTGCTTCAGAATGAAGAAGGGTGAAGCTTTGTCCTGCCAATAACTTGCCAGTTGCTGCAGATGAATTAAACTTGTTAATTGTTTGACGTTTAATTGAAGATGCAGCAGTATTTTGCCATTGTAGCAGGGTAGCTGACATACATGCACTAAGGATGAAACAACACTTCACATTACCCAGCAAAGGTGCCCCAGACCAATCACTTCCTGTTTGTGTTGCCATAGTGTGTAACGTTGCATGTCTAAATGTACTGGAGGGGTGAATTATGGGAGTTACTTATGTAAACAGATGCCATTTTCATGCTTTTGTGATCATGGGGGACAATTCGGTTTTCCAAAGTGCTCTTTGTTAAACTTGTTTCCATCTCACCACATGTTATACTTGTGTGATTCAGTTCAATCCAGTCCACAATCCTTGAATCCCTCACAATGGATAAAATGACTGAAACAAACAGGCTTGTTTTAAGAATAAGAAATTCAGAATCAGAGCTTTAGTGCCTTCTGCTGGTTACACATTTAACTGCTGCGTTGCCATGAGATGAAAAATCCCTATCCTTGTGTCTTAATTTTACACATTATTCCTATGTGCAGTGTTTACAAAAATACAGGCTGAAATACTGGATTCTTTATTTTTTTTAAATAACAAGTGAAAGAATACCTACAGGTGTTCTGCTTTACCACTTGGGTGTGCAGTTTGGAAGAAAAATTCATGAAAAGACAGCTGTATGATCCTACTTCTTTATGATGACATTTCTTTATAAAAATTACTTAATTCTTAGAAACTGGTTCGAGAACATTATTCTGCAGATAACAGGCAGTGTAAAAATATATTTATAATGTCATTCATATTAACAATACTGGAGTAAATATAAATATGTGACCTTTGCAGCTTATCTGGAAGTGACGTAAAAAGAAACAGTACATTTGTTGAACTTATAAACTAATATAGGAAATGTTCACACATCTTGAATTTTAAGCAAGGAGTAGTGTCGACTTTTATGAGAGAAATGAAGGTACAGTTTATCTTGCTTTGTATCAGATAATTGCTTCTTATTCCCAATATTACAAGTATTGATTTTTTTGAAAAAATGCTTTAGAAATATATCTAAAAGTAATGACAAGTGTTGTATATGTAGATATATGTCTGAAAGAATAAAATGTGCAAATCAATTATTTTTTTTCTGATTCTTTCCCTTTCCATCCTAGACAAGTATGAAAAAAAAATGACTATTTGATAAGAATTTGGCTAATAATAAATTATATTTCCCCTTTAAAATGTGATGTAAATCAATATGGCTTAAATCAATTGCTTAATCATTTTCTATTAACCTCAGTAAAATATGTTGTTTCCTAATCTATTACAGTCAGTTCTTTTTTAAAACAAGATCTTGAAATCTGCATATTTCACAGCTTACACTCTTATCTTTCTCATTTGTGCACGTAAATCCAGCATTAAGTGTTTAAAATTTTTTTAATGGGAATTCAGGAATTCATACTTTCATTGCAATAAAATAGCTTAACCTTTTGCATTAAAATACCAAAAGGCTCTTTAAGTGTCATTAGCTGTTTGCATCATTTTAAAGCACCCACACCATTTCTCTGCATCAAGAGGCAGCTGCAGAGGAGAACTAAGTATTGATGTGTCAGGTTTAAAGATTTGTAAGCAGATGGAATGTTAATACTCTTATGTTCTAATGCACCTTTTCCAATTTATTTCTGAGGTTTTTAGATTCCTATAAAATAATAGTGCTACTTTAAATTTTTCACTTTGTTTCCAGTTACTAGATTATGATAACTTTGTTCATTGATTAACTGTATTGCTTTCCTTTAGTTGAGCTAATAAACCATTTGGTGCCTACTTTGATCTTTGTGCATTATAGCGTTGTTGCATTAATACAGTATTATCTATTAAAATCTGATGATAAATGGGCATTTGTACCATACTCTTTTACTGCTTTTGTTAATGTAATGCCAATCTACCAATAACAATTCTTTTTGAATCATCTAGATTGTTTTTATTATGCAGAAAATCCCTCTGGAAAATGGTGCACACCATGATTAAAGTGCCATTTTGAAACTAGAGTTGTTTGTGGATCCATATTTTTATTGTATTTGAGAACTTTTGATAACTAGATTTGTGAAGATTGTTAAGGTTGAGAAACAGATAATTTCTCATTTGCTGGCTAGAGGATGGACATTATCAATGGTTCATTGTCCTTCACTGAATAGCACAGTGGTCAGTGCAAAACAACTATTTTTCAATTACATATAAAACTGACTTAAACCAGAAAGGGGATGGAGTGAAAAGAGAAACAATAAAGTCCTCTCTATAAGCTGCCTAGGAGAATGTGTAGATGATCCCCCTCCAAGCACTCTTTGCCATAACCTAAGATCATGAAACCAAGATCTCAGGCAAACAAGCAGAAGCAGTTTAAATGAGCTGCCAATTGATTTTACTTGGAATTCTGTGTACAATGGCCATTTTCCTTTGTCTATACCTCTTTTCCTTCTGTCATTTAGATCTAGAAATTGGAACAAGAAGGGGAATTCTCATTTGCAACCTTTCCACACACGACCACATTGTGATGGGACTGTGCCTTGAATTGAGTTAAGGTCTGGTATGGGTGGGAAGACTCAAAGACAACCAATGCTCAAATAGCATTTTAAAGATTTATTTAAATAAAATAAAATTCATAATATTTGGTCTGATTTTTTTAAAAAAACCCACCCTCCTAAAGGGAATTTGCAGACACAGCATTTAAGCAAAAGGTATTATAGGAGTAGCTTGCTATCTACATTTTTTTCCCTAGTAGATTCTCAACATATATATCACCAAACTAGTGACTCTAAATTGGTTCTAACATTGCCCTGAAAACATGAATGCTTAATAGATAGCACCCCTTGGTAGACATTCCTAGCATATTAAAAGAACATTCTATTGGTCTTTAGGATCTTTAAATAGTGCTTGACCAAATGTGTAACTTAGTTATTGATTGCAAGTAAATTGATTTATGCAGTTACTCTAAAATAAGGATGAGCAATTTGAAGGCCATATGCTGCAAAAACTTGCCAGCTTTTAATTTACAATCTTGACGCATCCTGATGGAATGTTTATGAAAAGACTAATTTTGGTTGCATAAGTTCTTTGTTAAAAAAAGTGGTGTAAGGTGTATGTGAGATCAAAGTCAATTTCCAACCTTAAGATCAATGATGAGGTCATCATATTGTCAGGTCCACCTTAGTCCTTTCTCCAGTTGGGAAAGTTGAATTGCAGCCTCTGTCCTATAAATAATTCTCTACTTCTGCTCTAAAATATGATAAGGCATCTGGCTTTACAAGTACAGTACATTCAAATACAGTACATTCTTTGCTTTTTGTTCCATGAACATTGCCTATTATTATTGATTCCTTCTGAGTAGCCTTGTGGCCCCAGGACAGATATCCCACGTAACCATTTATTGCAGGCACATTTTCATGATGTTCTCCCATCTTCTCTTGAAAACCTCCAGCAATGGAGCACCCACAACTCAGAAGGCAAGCTGTTGCATTGTTAATTGTTCTTACCATCAGGAAATTCTACTTTATTTCCAGGTTGAATTTCCCTCTGATGAGCTTCCACCCATTGTTCTAATGTAAAAGTGGTGTTTTCTGTGATATGCCAACATTCCATATGGACATGGAATCATGCATAGAGGAAGCAGCTTAAGATAAACCTAGCTGAGGTTAGCAATCTGATTGGTATGGTCTGCCATGGCAGCTGTGGGGCCATCCTCTTCTGTTTTGTTGCTGGGCTGTGCAGTGTTATTTTGATTGTAAGGGAGACCAGTTTCCATAATCAATATTTTTGTATCCTTTGTGTGTTGGGAAATCCACTCCAACATCTTGGATAAACAAAAACAACTTTTTAAATAAGCCTCATGAAAAATTAAACGGAATTCCCACCAGTGCTGAATTATCCATTACTCGAGGTCTTTTCCGAATGGGAGCAATTGTGATTAAAATGTTTTGTTGTATCAGGGCTATTCTTATGGATAGAGCAATCCCAATTTTGGAGACTTAGTTTATAAATGATTGCAAACTTCAAGTAGGTTTATTATGCAAATTAGGAGGGGAAATGAGTTCTTAGAAGTGTTTTTAAAGTATCTTTATTTCTAATACACCCTGTGATTTCAGCTAATCACATCATTTATACAGTCACCATTCAAATAATTATTGAACAATTATGTCTTTTTTTTCCCCTAGCAAGGCACAAAGTTATCAAGTATAGTCAAGGAAAATTAGCAAAACGTATAACCCAAATCCCAGCATTTGCATATATCACAGAGATGTGTATGGCAATCCCCTTCATGTTATTTATCTTTAGAGAATGCACATATTATTTTCATTTTTTTTCAGTATGTCCAAATATAATGGAATTCAGGAGCAGAGAGGGTCAACAGGTTCAACAGTCTACGTGTGTGTGTGTGTATGTTTACTTAAGTTTTTGTGGCTATCTATATATATGGTATTCAGCTTTGTTCGGGTATTTTCCCACGTCATTATAGTTGTGCTTTTAAAGTTGTAGCAATGTATCGCAGAAATCTCATCTTGCATCATCAGGCGTCTTGTATTGGTTGTCTGTTGGCAGGCTTCACAGCCATTCTGTTTTTAAATTTGGTGCTAACCTCCTGCCTTGGTTAGAATGGTTTTGTGTCTTCATCCTGAATGGTTGGTCATGTGTTTACTGGTCTTGGAGTTTCTGTGTTATGCGTTGATTTGGTGTTTCTATTTATCTTTTCTTAATTTTTTTTTCTTTAAAAATTGTTTTCCTTTTCTAATAATCGGTTCTCACTTAGGAAACACAAATTAAGCCAAACACAGAAACTCAAGACAATAAACACAGGACCAAGACTCCCAAACCAATCAGGATAAGAAAAAAATCCTGGCACAGCAGTAGGCTAACCCTCAAATTTAAACGAAACAACGGTAAAGTTCTGATTCACAGATGGAACACAATACAGAAGCCTGATGATTGGCCAGATGAGATGCTGCCCGAACGTGCTACAACTTTAAAAAAGCACAACTATACAATAGATGTGGAAAATACCCAAACAAAGCTGAATACCGTGGTGTGTGTGCTGTGTGTGTGTTGGTGTGTGTAGTGTGAGAGAGAGAGAGAGAGAGAGAGAAGTTTAATATGAAAAACAATCCTGAATGAAATTGGACACTTAAAAGCATTCCCAATAATTTTTCACAGTTGTACATAGTTTCAAAATATCTACTGGTTCTAAAAGATCAATATTACTAAGGTGCTCTTATCTATTTCTTGCAACTGTCCCTGTAGCCAAAATTAACTGGTGTTAACTTGTGACCTACCTACTGCACAAATCCTGACTTTCTGGGAATCTTTGTTGTGTTTTTACCATGTCATTAGTGTTTTTTCCTCATTGGGCACAATGAGAATATATTTGCTGAACAAAACTCCACATTGGCAACAGGAAGGGCATCTGGCCAGTAGATACCCTTCTAGCTCCATTCAGTTGCCCAGACTCCACCCTGCAAGGGATTATGGGGTCATTAAAAGAAGAAGATGATGATTAGTGTTGGGTTTTGAATGAAGGGAAAGTTGTTGTTTCAGTGAACCAGCTCCCTGGATGGTAACTGACCAAATGGGCAGGCATGAAGCTTGTCATTCTGCTTTAGAGCCTCAAACAATATTGATATTATTTGAGACATGCCAGAGGCAGATGTAATTGACAAACTCACAGTATATATCAGCATAAAGTACTTTCTAATATGAATAAACAAAACAAGCATTGGACACCCATTTACAGAGGATATCTATTATTTCTTTTTAATTTCATTTTGTAGATGGGCTACCATATTGACCCAGCAATTATTTATGGATATGGGTCTGCCTGATGCAAGTCTATATTTTCCCAATGTCCCATTCTTTTAACATGAATATGTGTATAGAGTAGCTTCTTTCCCTATAGGAATCAGCCTGGAAACATGGAATAAACTTATCAATTTCATACATACAGCTAATCCGTAGTGATCACCCTTGATTTGTTGAGGAAATTAAATTGGCTGTTCACATAGTTAAATGCCCCATGAATAATGATTTACAAACCACAATGGTTGGAGTTGTATGGGATACAATTAACAAATGAGTGTTTTTCTTTGAACAAAATATATATTTGTCTGGTGTTGTCTATTATGATGTTAGCTCGCAGAGCCTAAGACAGATGTTTTTCCCATTACATTATACTTTTCCACCCATGTTTTTCCCCCACTAAGCTGAATATTACTCTTAGTTGTGGCAAATTATTGGGAATCATACCTACTGCTTTTTCAATCAAACTTGTCCCATTTCATTTTTTAACATGATCCATATTCTTTTAATCATCCTACAAGTACATTCATAGAGTAATAATTAGGCTAAAAATATGTCTGTCTTAAAAAAAATCTGATTTTCGTAATTAACCTACCAGGAGTAACTTGCTATGAAAAGGTACAGTACTAGAAATAAATAGTTCTACCGTTCAACAATCCATGAAATGGGTTGCCATTTCCAGTCTGCATGTTAAGTCCAGAAGTCTTTTCAAAGCATCAACTAATTTGACTACACATGAAGAATAGTGTGGGTCTAAATATACCAAGTCCCCCAAAGAAATGAGAAGGCAATTTCACTTAATCTCTTTTTTGGTTTTGTAATGAGCAGAAACCACCAGATAGCTGTCTGGAGTCAGGTCCTTGATGGTTGGGGACTTGTTCTGGATGGGAGAGGTTTTGCCATCCACCCGAGATATTTGCAGCATTCGGCAGGGGTCATGCTTCAGCAAGTATCCTGCAAATGTCTCCCATCCTCCTCCTACACGAACCATTACGTGTTTGTTGTGAAGCATCTAAATTAGCAAAAGCAATGAAAAAAAAGGAAATTTAAAACAGCTGAAGGGTAAAATTCACATTTATCAACTGTTGAGAAGTGAAAGGGCCTGATATCGTACATAATCCTGCTAAACTCATTGTTAGTATCCAATTCTGGGCAATTCTAACATTTGGCAGGAAATATAGTCCCTGAGTCCCTGAGATATTGACTCCACAAAGATTGTCAAATCTAAATTGATGTGCCCTTGTTATTAAGTTCTAGGGAAAGAATCAACTTGTGAACCCCTTCTAAACCAGTGGTCCCCAACCTTTTGGGTACCAGGGACCGGTTCCATGCGCTGCTGCCTGCATCCCGCAGATGGGGCTTCACTTGTTTGTGTGACCCGGTTTCTGACACGCGGCAGACCAATACTCATCCACAGACCAGGCATTGGGGACCGTGTTCTAAACTATGGCAAAAAGAGGGATGGGGCAACAGTGCCTGCTTTGATTCTTATTCCAATTTGTTCCATAATATGCTTCACAATTGATAAAACAGAATGGATTGTTGATGTCAAATGTATCTGTGGAAAGTACCTACAAAAAATAATTGACTGATGAGCCAAGAATGTAAGCCTATAGGCATCACTGAAGCCAAATCTTTCTCTTTAGATGTGCATACACCTATTTGATCAGGCCAAAAGAGCCACTCCAAAGAACATTTAGATTATTGAGTCACTTATGTGTTAATACCATCTTAACTGTTATTACTGTTCATACTCAGGTCTTAATTTTACAACTTGTGATCTTCTTACATTTTTTAGCACTGAATATCCTAATCAAGATGCTGCATCAAAAAACCCCGTATCTTTTGCAAATCCCATTGCAGCTTCAAGCATTGAAGAGCCACGTTCAATATCCTATCCTGTTTATTTTCTCTATAAGAAAGTTGAATATCTATTCTATAGATATTCAGTCTCCAGTACAGATAGATATAAACAATGGATATCTAAGCACAATAGATACCCCTTTGACAATCTTAATCTTTAATCATCATTAAAGTAATTATTTTTTTAAAAATTATAGGTTCTCAGACTATAGTGAGTATCACTGAATAAAAACAAATAAAAAGTTATTCAAAACTCCTTATACCATAAACAGGGTTGCTCATCCAAAGAAAATATAAGTGGCCTTGCTTTAGGAGAAAGTAAACTAACCAAGGCCTTGTTTTAATATTACTTCAACATCTTAAAGCAAAATAATTAAAATAATTCAGAATAAAAACCTGCTCCAAAATAACACAGCTCTAGCAACCAAATGGATTATCATACTTGTTATTAGCACCATAGTAGAAGGGACTATGCTCTACTTCTGAGTAAATATTACAGAAGTAGTAGAAAACCTGTTCAGTGAGGGTTACCTATTCTTGGTGTCTTGAAGATAAAAATGACTTTGGTTTTTCATGAACATGACATCAGTTTATTTGGGAAAGCATCTTCTGGACATAGAGAGGATGAAGATTTTACAAAAGTGGTCCAGACAATTGCTTCTATTGAGCAGACTTCAAGACAACAATCTTGAGCAGGTTTTGAACAATGGGAGACAAGGGAATAGCCACCTTGTTCATCTTGCAAGGGAATAGCTCATCTTGTGGTTAGCACCTTTAAAAGAATTCTATGTGTGCACACTTCCTCTACTAATTATATTAGGAAATTGCCTATTAACTACTTTTCAGCTATTAGGGATTCTTGAATCAACAAATCTAAAACCACTGGACTGGATTAGTCTGCCTTCAATCCTTAATGAAAGAAAACTTTAATTACTAAAATGAATTAAACAGCACAAAGATAATTAAGATTTTGATTTTGAAAAGTTTAAATGGGTAAGTTATAAAAAAATAATTATGAAGAATCCTTCCTCTGAGAAGCTTAGTTCTAAACATATAAGACATAACATTTTCAATAATTGGACACTAGAGGGAACTAAAGTTTTTAATCAAAGGAGGAGAATACATAAACCTAATTAAGAATGACAAAGTATTATAACATTTTGGAAATGTTATAACAATTGGAAATACTGCAGGATACTTTTGAAAAGTGGAATCAGAAGTTAATATCAACAATGTCAATAGTGACTGGTTAGATTGTATCCAAACAACATTTTAGAAAAAATGGCAGAAGAGGAACAACTTTATTTGACAAGACAGAGATGCCATCAAAAGTGGATCTAGAAATAATGGGCTACCAGAATGACATGGAAAAAGATGTTTAATTGGACATACAAAATAATTTGGTTGATGCTTCATAAAAATCAAAAGGGAATTACAATTAATAAACCAACAGAATGACCTGGATAATCCTTTTATATTGGATTTACAAAAGAGATTTGTTAAAGTTTGAATGAATCTTGTGAAAATAAATAAAAATAAATAAAGAAAAATTTAGCTTTATGACATTACATGGACTCAAAGTAAGATAGAAGTCCAAGGAAGGAATATAAAGTTAATTTATTTGATAAAGGTAAGTTGTTATTTTCTGGTAATTCTTAATAGATCATTGTTCACATCAGACCTGAAATGACAATATTTATGGATTTGTTTATAGATAAGAGTTAGACATAGAATGAATAAATCATTGGTTGTAAATTAGGAAGTGATAAAAAGTTACTAAAATGTTTATACTTGTTATGACAAAACTTGGAAGTGGCTTCTTTATATATTTCTTTTTCTTCATTATATTCTTATTTTTTCTCTTTTTTTCTTTTGGACTTTTTCCTTTACTATTTCTATTCTGTTATTTCTTTTTTTGCATTAGTTTTTTTTTCAATTGCAATTGTTGTATTTAATGTTATTTTTAAAAGCTTGGTAAATATTTTAGGAATGGTGAAAGACTGAGAGCACATGTGAACCCAAATTTATTTAATTTTCTAATAATTACTATCAATGGGTTTATTTCTTCAAGGATCTCTTGTATATTGTTTTATTGTTGATATCATTCAAATAAAAAAAACAATGGGGATTACAAACTTGCAGCAGCTAATTCAATTAAAAAAACATGCAGTTAAAGACAACTACACAATTAGAATGCAACTAAAATTTTTTATAGGATATGTGCAATTCAGATACACATAACATTTGATTTATTGGTTGGTATGTGCGTCCAATCCTTAATTAGAGAAATAAAATAGTAATATGAGATGGATTAATTATAACAACAACAGCAACATAATATAAATTTCAAGCACAACAGTCTTGACCTTAAGGAAAATTCTCAAGCTGAAACAACTGCCATTATTTTCATGCCAAATTAGGAAAATATGAAAGATTCATAAACTCTGGAGGGGATTAATCAATGGAAACCTTTAGAGGTCCTCATTCTTCCTAGGGGAAAAATATTTGGAATTTTAACATGTGATACTTTGAAAGCATTTTCCCTCAGTCTTGCCAGTCATTGTAATTATAGAAGCATATTTTGTTAATATTGACTTTCTTACATCCATTTGTGAAAAGTCAGAACCTTATGCTCAAATATGTAAGGGAACTTTATCTAAGGAAAGCTGAAATGATTTTGCTTATGAGTCCTCCTTTCTTAATAGGTTTTTGGTTAAAAAGGAAATAGAATGTTGCTCTCTTTTATTCACATGCAAACCTAGGGTTAGAAAGCCGACTTGAATGTCATCAGAAGAAACATGTTCATGGAATATCATGGCTCCAAACAAAGAACCTTCAAATACAGAGTTTTGCATCATCAACAACAATCTAGAAGAAAGAAAAAGGGAAAAAGAACCACTCTTTGATTATTTCCTATGCAGGGCCACTAACCTGGACCTTTAGTTGACATTTGCTAAATATTTGGGAAATGTTTCTGAATTTCGGTTCTAAATTTTGTATTATGATTTTTTCCAGCAAGCAAAACAGCCTACTCTGTTTCTAATTAAATATAAGTATGTAGATATCTTTCCAGACAAAGTAAAAAAAATGGAAAGAAGGTTAGCATTTTAACCCAAGGTACTTTTTCAAGAAGAAACTGGAGTTTCTTTGTTTTTCTTTGAAGACATTTCACTTCTTATCGAAGAAACTCCATAGACAGTTAGCATTTTAATATAATTTGGGACACTTCTTGTGGAACTGGAGTTCCTACCAGGTCCCTTAACCCAATCCGTTGTTACTAGTCACTGTTGAGGAATCTGCCTCTTAATCTAGTACACAACCAATGCTAGGATCCTGAATTTGAGCATAAAATCTTTAGACCAGCACTTGCAACACTGTCCATGGTCCTGAAATTGCTAATCTATAAATCTTCAGCTCATTACTCTTAAACTTCTTGCCTAAACAATAACCTTTCTGGGAAAGGAGATTGCCTGATAACTCCAAAAATCATCATGCTTTTACTCTTTAAATCATATGCAGGTTCAGTGGGAGAAAAAAAACCTTTCTCTTTTATTCTTCTTCCATGATGGATAAATTTCATAAATGTCATAAATTGAATCTTCTGTGAAGTTCATATTTGGCGTTTCCCAGATCACAATTCTTTATAGAGGCTCCTAAAGGTTCCATTAATCAACCTGAGTTTATAACAGCATCATAATTATCTTTGCCCTGTAACCATGCTATTTGTATCAAAAGTGTTAGATTTTTTACACACCAAAATAGTCCCATAAATATTTTGCCACAAGGCTTGCCCAAGATTTGCAAAGTAAGTCTGCACACCACCAAGTAGATTATTATACATTATTATATCCCAGGTTAGCACATCTAGATAGATTTTAGGAAGTATGTTGCTCTTTCTATACATTTATATGGATCTGTATGTATCAATTGTATAAATTACTCTGGAACAATATGAGAACAAAGCAACAAATACACATGGAAAAGAATGTTAACTTCATGCAGGAAATCCAAATAGTATGTTTATACTAGGGCTAGGGATAGGAGTATATCCAAATTTACCTTACATCCCTCCAGGCAACAAATCCAATCACTCTGGTCCCATTGCCTATGAAAAGAACCAGGGTTTCAGTGCCTTTCTGAAGGCTATTAGAGTCAAGGTCAAATGTTTTTGCAGAACAGTTAGAGGAAGATCATTCCAGAGAACAAGGACTGCAATGGAAAATGTACATTTTCTGGATACTGTCAGATGACATTGCTTCAAGGAAGAAACTTAAACACACCCTACACATCCTTTGAAAGGCTAACAAGGACAAGTAGTGCCACAAATAGGTTGAGAGTAATGGAAATGGCATACTTAAGAAGCATGTAGTAAAATATGAGACAGGGTCATAAATGTATGGGTGCTGAAAGAATGCAGATGAGATGCAAAAGTGAGCAGCTAGTAAAAATTTTGAAAAAGAAAAGGCAATGGTAGAAGCCTTGTATGAACCTCATAGAATTAAGATTAGTTGGCATGATTGGTACATGGCACTTTTAGTGCAAATATGTTAGTTATTGATATAAAGTCAGTTTCATTTGCACTTTAGATTAACAAAATATGAAATCATTGGACAGATTAAAAAAAATCCACTGCCTGTGAAAACTTTGTTTTGCTTTGAAAAGACAATTAAATTCAGATGAAGTTCTATTGATAATGTTTCTTTGCTCACATGGAGATTAATGAATTCACTGTCCACATTTTGTTTGACTTTCCTAAGACTGGTTCAAGAATTCATGCTACTGCAAGACACTAAGGATGAATGAAACAATTTGCTTACAGCTTTTGAATTTTTTGAAGCACAAGCCCATATTATCAAATTTTGGAACATTAGTACGCTGATTGGGAAACATGAAACAAAATATTAGCATGAATATTTTGTATGTTTTTATACACAAGTATACAGTGTGAAATAACTTATATGCTCCTTTTTGTACATTTTTTAAATGTACCAGTAAGATGTTTCCATATTTCATTTAAATTTTATATGACAGAGAGAGAGAGAGAGAGAGAGAGAGAGAGAGAGAGAGAGAGAGAGAGAGAGAGAGAGAGAGAGAGAGAGAGANGAGAGAGAGAGAGAGAGAGAGAGAGAGAGAGAGAGAGAGAAAGAAATATATCACAAAAAATGCAGATGAAGAATGATGGCTTAATAGATCATGTGTTTATTTGGGGTATGTAAATTAGATTGGCTTGAATTAAAACTAAATTAAAAAAATGGTTTACTGAAACAAAAAGTAGACTTACTTATTTGTTTTACTGATCTGATATATCTAATTACAGCTTCAGTTTAGGATCAAATAGATTAAATAGATTCACCATAGGAATGAATATTTTGAAACTATGCAATGTACACTTGCATGGGATTTCCCAGCCATGCTAAAAAAAAAAAAAGTAATAATTTATATATGTGTGTGTCTGTGTATGCATACTTTATTCTATATTATACTATATTATTTTATATTGTAATATATTTTGTGTGTGTATGTGCATGTGTGTGCAATATGTACAATATATGTGCAAGATAGATCGATACAGGGATGGGATCCGACTGGTATAACTACTGGTTCTGTCTATTAGCATCACGCAAGTGCAATTTACGACCTGCTGAGATGCTTGGACAGCTGGGGGTGCGCAGCGGTTGGAAAAGCCATTTTTTTCTGATTTTTCAACCACAGCTATGTTGCGCAAAGCAGCTGAAGTTGAAAAAGCAGGAAATAAAGGTCAGGTAAGAGTCTGGGCAGGTGGGTGGGCCACAACAGCAGCAGATATAGAACCGGTTCTATGTTTGCTGCTCTTCAGAACAATCAGTTCTACAGAGGTGGACAGAACCAGTAGAAACCCACCCCTAGATGGATGGATGGATGGATGGATGGATGGATAGATAGATAGATAGATAGATAGATAGATAGATAGATAGATAGATAGATAGATAGATAGATAGATAGATAGATAGATACTTTGGAGGAAATACATTTATATAATAAAAGAGAGCTACCTTTAAATGAAATGTTTTTCATTTCATGAAAAAGAGATATAAGTGATATAAGTGAATGATTTTACACATGAGTTAGGCCTGATATCACTATAAAGTGCAAACACTACATAAATGAATAATTTTTGAGAAGCCTATTACTTCTGCAACCAATTTAATAACTTGGACATCCTCAAATAATAGTTAAAAAAGTCAAAGTTGCAAATATGACATCTATCACTAGATGGCAGAGATGTTCTATATTAAATGCTAATCTGGTACATCACACTCTCACCTATGTGTAGGAGAATAAAGATTTCATTGAAAGTGAATTAACTAGATAGATAGATAGATAGATAGATAGATAGATAGATAGATAGATAGTAAGTATTGTATATATGTTGTGTATATTAATTATTACAGAAAAAAATATTTGAGCCTTGCTTGGAAATCCCATAAGTGCACATCAAGTATACGTTACATAGCTTCAAAACATTCATTCTTATGATGTATCTGTCTGATCCTAAACCATGTAAGAGTTTTTTTTAAAAAAAACTGGCAACCACCATTCAGCACCACTATTTTACTTATTAGTAAGATAAGTAGGAGGCAAAGCAAATTGCTTGGATGTTA
Organism: Laticauda laticaudata; assembly: GCA_004320025.1. NCBI lineage: Eukaryota > Metazoa > Chordata > Lepidosauria > Squamata > Elapidae > Laticauda > Laticauda laticaudata. Next base: position 17,487 of record BHFT01033915.1, read on the forward strand.
TTTTTTTCTCCACGCTTGGCATAGCCACATTCCTGTGGTCTACTCCAGCAGAGGGTTGGACTAGAAGTCCTCCAAGGTCCCTTCCAACTCTGTGATTCTGTGTCCTAGAAATGTGACACTGAAGTATTGCTTTTTTATTTACTCCAATATATTAATCTTCTGCCTTATGCCTGTGATGGCGAACATGTGCTGGAAGTGGCACGCAGGCCCATCTCTCTGGGCACACCAGCCATCAACTGTTGCTCTTCCGGTTTCCAATACGTGCATGTGCACTGGTCAGCTGGTCTTTGCATGCACATGCATGCCAGAAACCATGCACACTGGAAATCGGAAGCTCAGCTTCCTGGCGCACACATGCACCCAGGGAACTGCTTTTTCGGTTTCCAGTGCTCCCGCGCACTCGGCGCCTAAAAGGTTCATCAACCCTGCCTTATGCTGTAGTCATTTGCAGTTCTGTGAATACTTATCCCATATCAATTTCACTAATTTCATGAGAGAACTCCGGGATAGTCTCCTTTGGAATCATTTCTTTAACAGCATTTTTAAACCACCCCAAACAAGTCATTTAGCTATGAATAGAAATGGGATGGATGGATAGATGGATGGACAGGTGGATGGATGAATATAACAAAATCCCAGCCATGCTACCAACAGCAGGTGGGGGGGAGCTTTCTCACCACCCAAGAAGCAAAACAGGAATAACAGAATCAAAATAAAACCAAATGGCTGCCCTTTATTTTTCCTAGCTATTAAAATCTCCCTCTCCCAAAAATCCAGATAAAAAGGCTGCCACAAATAACAATAGCATTTAGATTTATATACTGCTTTGTAGTGCTTTTACAGCCCTCTCTAAACCATTTACAGAGTCAGCATATTGCCCCCAACAATCTAGGTTCTCATTTTACTGACCTCGGAAGGATGAAAGTCTGAGTCAGCCTTGAGCCTGTTAAGATTTGAACTGCCAAATTGCATGCAGCCGGCAATCAGCAGAAGTAGCCTGCAGCACTGTGCTCTAACCACTGCACCCCCATGGATTTTGGCTTTTTTGCCTTTGAAAAAAGGGACATGAGGCTTCCACTGCTGGGCCATAAGCTCTGCCCTTTTTGTGTGACTGATGAGTGTCACCCACCTGAAGGAAAGGCTGGAGCTTGCACCCCTGTAATATGATGCCTTCAAATCTCAGGGATGCCTTTGAAAGTGATTCTTAAAATCAGGGCAGATCAGGGTTGGTGGTGTAAGTCTTTACTAGACATTTCTGCAGAGTTAAAGCATTTCTGTTAAGGTATTGATTTAATAGCTGTCCAGGCTGCTGCAAACACTCCGACAATTTTCTAATGCAAGAGCCACTAACGAGAAGACCTGTTTCCTTTTTCTTTTAAACTAAGCAATGATCTTCCTCCTACCACAGCTACATATGAACCAACATCAGCAAAGGCTAGGGTTTTGTTCTTGATGCATAGTCTGGAGATCCAGCCTGCTTATGAACAATGGTTTGATTTTTAAGGCAGAGATATAATAACCCTACCTCCAGGCTTAAAAAAACCATTTTAGTTTTTTTTCCTCTCCCCATCCTAATTTCCCCAAATCAAGATCAATGCTCCCAACTTAGTATTGGGAGCCCATTGTGCACTTTTAAAAGCCATTTTTCCCAAAACACATTTGCAAAAAGAACGAGAAGGCAGGGAGTAATTGTGTTGAACTAGTTGCTTCCAATTAGAATTGGCCCAAACACTGTACAGACCTATTTGGCTATCACTCATGCGAAGGCTGCTTTGAAGATGTAAATCAAAATGGCAAATGTTCACTGGAACCACTCTGGGCTGCAGGAACCGCAGCTTTCAAAACAGGAATGACAGATTGAACTAGCTAGAAATTTTAATTAAACCTCATAAGGGAGAACTCTCCAGCTAGCTGAGCCTCAGCTGTGTGGCTGCCCTAGCTTGGATGAAGTGCGGTGCCAGAAAGCCAGAATGATTTGAGAAAGTCATCACATCCTTAGAATGCATTAATTCTGCTCCCAAATAATGACAACGTTTTTGAAGAGACCGAGATGGGGTGGGGGTGGAGGAGATAAGGCAGCTCTAAAATGACAGAACATATAGCACAGGATACAAAGAAGTGTGCCCTTGGTTGCTTAGCAATGTAAGAATAATGCAAAAGAAAAAAAAGTAAAAAGAAAACCCCAGAAACTAAGGGGCCTTTTGTGCTACACTCTTGTGAAGGGTTATGTTATGTACTTCTCTTCAATATTTATGGTAAATTGCCAAAGCTCCCTGAATAAAAATTCCCTGCAAACATAAAACATTAATGAGAAAAAATGCAGGATCACTTTTTCTTTTCTTCTAGATTAAAAAGGATGGTTTGTTTGTTAGAAGACCCTGTAGCTTTTTAGAATATCTGATTCTGAAATCTTTTTAAATTGTAAACAAAAGAGAAGGGCTGGGGGAAAATGTTCATACATTTTTCTTAAGATAATCTAAGTGCATTTTATCAATTCCAGACACAAGATCAGGGCTACATGTTATTGAAACTTTCTGAAAAATTAATTATCCAGTTAATCTAAGCATAAATAGGTTGGGTGTAAAGAAGTCAGTGAAAAGCCAGTATGTTTGTATGATCTGTGGTCCTTTCTTCCATCTTTTTAGGTGTGTTTATGTACTGGTGGACAGTTGATTTGGCTGGGGATACTTTTCCTGAAACAGTCAGATGGGTATCCTGGATATTCTTCTGAGTTGGAACCATCAACAAAAAACAGGTAGTTTCATTGACTTGGAAATTCCAGCACTGGCCGTTTGACCAGTTCTAATTCCTCTATAGGAAGAGGGCTGGCTTTGAGGAAACAAATGCTAGGATTGCATAAGTGTTCTGACCCAAACCTAGTTCCAAGAGAGCAAACACAGGCAGCAGTACAACATTTTTATGTTTCAGCTAAAAATTCTGTTTCTTCACAGATAAAAGTCTGCTTCCAACTAATTAGCTCTGACAAGAGAGAACCTTGCCAAGTTTTTGCAAGTCTGCCAAAACACAACAGATAAGAAATTGTCTTCAAATACCAACTGTAATGTCCACGAGGCTGAGTTCAAAACATGTTTGCCTTCTGCAAAGAAAGTTAATTTCACAGCTGGCTTTTATCTTCTTGAACTAGGGGCCATTACCTTGCAGCCTTACTCCTGAGTTGCCCTTGCTGTTGTAATTCTTTCCTATGAGCAATCCTGCGCGCATGTTCATTTGGCACAGGCTCCTCAGGAGCCTCCTCATGTGACGACGGTCGGGGGTGTTAGAGACTTCCGTCGTCAGGTGAGGGAAATGGTCCTGGCCCCTCATCTGAGTCCTCATTCTCCTCAGCTGTCTGCACTGCTGTCGGCTAACCACAACAATGAGGCTCTCTTTGCACACAGGTGAGGAACTATTGTTGTAGCAAAAAAAAACAAAAAAAAACTTGGTAGGCACAGAGTTGTATTATGATGGTTACATCATAATGGTTACATCATGGTTGCATCATAGTTATCTTGTTTCCTGCTCCAGCTTTTTAAAAAAATCCCTGTGGTGTCATAATCTGAGGTACCACTTTCATTTGTATAGATATGATAGGTGATACATGGTCAGTTCTGATGATGTATTAATATGAGTGCTGAGCACTAGCAACAAGATCTCTTCAGTAGTGACTCAATAAGATTGAATTCATTTAGTCTACATGTTGCTTCCACACTAAAATTTATACCTCTAAACTGGTGTGAAGTAAGATTAAAATTAAATTCAACATTGACTATGGCAAAATATGCAGATAGTCCTCATACAGCTGCTGTTTGCCTTTATAACAGTGATGAAAAATAAACTTTTGAATGCCTTATTTGATTGCAACTTTTTAAGAAAAAAATTAAATTCAACTTCTACTACTATAATTATCCTCTTTACAGGATCCAGATGTTTGCCTCAGGAGCATAATAGGTACAAGGAAGAATTTTATTTTATTTCACCCTTGTATCGTTTAATGAATAAATTGTAAAGCGATTCTAAACCCATCTAACTAATGAGATTGCTATAGTAGTAACTTTTCATGGAAGCATTTTTATATACAGTATCAAATCAAAAGGTTCCAAAAACACATTGTTTAAATATGAAGATATGGAAATCATGTAGCTTTAATGGTGATATGAAGATAAATCATCTGTGTTTAGTATTAACCATCTTGGCTGCTGTGTGTTGCCAAATGCAACATGGAAGCATTTAGACAAACCTTGCTGAGATCCTTAACGTAAGAAATCTGAGTACATTGAATGCCTTTATATTCATCAGTTTTATATCTTTCTCTTTAAAGTAGAAGACCAGAAGAAGAAGAATGAAATAAAAAAGGAGACTTTGGCAAAGTGTTTGGACCAGAAATGTGCTCTAAATGCCAGAAAAATACTGATTGTTGTAACAGAATATCTGGGAGCTTTTATCCTTCTATTTCCTTTCAGCATGAACAACTGGATTCTGGTGTAGAATTTGGCCTTTTGACAGGAAGAAATATCTGGTGAGTAGCTTTCCTAAGGAAGAGTTTCAGAGTCTCCATCTCAGTTCTAACAGATAAAAAAAACAAGAACAGAGAAACCTGGTACGTAACCCCTCTTTGACTTAATATGTTCATATATTAATGGGACAGCCAAATCCTACACCTACCTACCTATCTCTACCTAATCTAAACCTACCTACCTATCTCTATTATCTATCTATCATCTATCATCTATCCTATTTATCTCTATTATCTATCTATCTATCTATCTATCTATCTATCTATCTATCTATCTATCTATCTATCTATCCAATTATCTATCATCTATTATCTGTCTATCATCTAACTATTTATCTCTAATCAACCTACCTACCTACCTATCTAATATACTGTTTTTATAATTATTTTTATAATCAACTCAAGGTGGCTAACATATCTAATACTCCTCCCTCCTCCCATTGTCTTCACAACAGCCCTGTGAGATGGATTAGACTGGCCCAAGATCGCTTTTATGGCTAAGGTGGGAATTGAATTCATGGTCTCCTGCTTTCTAGCTTCTGTACATACTGGCACTCTATACATATGTGCTTGCATGCATGTCCATAAAGGATTGAAAGACTATGCAAGTACAAGTCACCTGGCAAAAACAAATATATAGGTTTTCAAAAGTAAAGCTTTCTTTTGTTCAGCTCTAATTTATAAAATGTTAAAAAAATTAGGGAACCTTGGATGTTTTTTTTAAAGTAAATCTCTATTAACTGTACTGATTTATTTATCAAATGTACATACCATTTCCCAACCAAAGGATTGTATCCAAGGAGGTTTTCATCACCAGTTTTAGCTAGGGCAACTTAAGTCAACTGCCCAAACAAAGAAGTGGAGAAACATTACAAGCAGGTCCTTTTCTAAATTCATAAATTCAATCCAACTTGGAAGAGAATTTGGAAATTTCTCGTTTATATCTCTTTTGAGATGAATACTTCTGAAAGAATAAATATTATTTTGGAAGGTGAACCAAATGAAGCTCACGAACATTTCTAAGGGGAAAAAAAAAGCCCTGTTTTATTTCTAGACGCTCACTGCAGAGAAAGATTTATGGGTTATTAGGAGTAGTACAAAATGGGGGTGGGGGGCAGGAGAAATGAACCCCCATAATGACTGCTCAAATTTATTTATTAAACCATTAGAACTAAACATCACATGCAGGGTGTTTCTTCCATTACTGAATAAAAAACAAAAATGTCACAAAGTATTTTTCATTTGAATTTCTTTGGATCCTGTTCTTTCTTAATACAGTTGAACATCTCTTTAATCTTTGGCTTTCTGCTAAACCCCTTTCTTTTTTTCAGACCTAGTTCTTTTTATCTTTTTCCTCAACAGACCTGTTTTATTTAGGTGATAAGGGATAAACTATATATAGCAAACTGTATAGAAGGCCTGGAGGAACGTTGTCCATGGGGTCATGATTCTACAACAGCTTTGTTCCCTATGCCATCCATCCGGTAAATTCACAAGATTCATTTTTAGTATTTATTTCATTTGTCAATCACTTACAAGATACAGGCATAAGAATAAACATAGTTTTGAATACATGAGATAGATACTTATAAGAAAAACCAAAAGAAACAATAGGACAGGGACGGTAGGCACGATTGGTGCACTTATGCATGCCCACTTCAGACCTCTTAGGAAGGGGGTGAGGTCAATAGTAGACAGTCTAAGGTCAAAGTTTTTGGAGTTTGGGGAAGAAACCAGAGTCAGGTAGAGTATTCCAGACATTGACCACTCTGTTGCTGAAGTCGTATTTCCTGCAATCAAGTTTGATGCGGTTTACCTTGAGTTTGTATCTATTGTGTGCTCTTGTATTGTTGTGGTTGAAGCTGAACTATTCATTGACAGGTAGGACATTGCAATATATAATTTTATGTATTATACTTAGATCAAACCAAAGGCGGCGTAGTTCTAGGTTGCCTAGGTCTAAAATTTCAAGTCTGGTGGCAAAAGGTATTCTGCCACGAGTAGAAGAGTAGAAAACTCTTCTTGTGAAATATTTCTGGACTTTCTCAATTGTATTAATATCAGATATGTAATGCGGGTTCCAGACTGATGAACTGTATTCAAGTATTGGTCTAGCAAATGTTTTGTATGCTCTAGTTAGTACAGTGATATTACCAACAGGTGCCTTTGCTGATCTTTGCTTTCATCTCATATTTGAAGTTAGTTGAATAGGTTCAAATAAAGAGTCATGTGATATTCAGTTTGAATGAAATATAGGCAAGTTTATTTTATATAAAACCAATGTCTATATAGGAGCACTGATAGTTAAAACAATCCCTGAGAATCTATGTTTCTCAGACATCAATTAAGAAGAGCTTCAGTTTTGTAAGATTTCTTATTCTGATCACGATTATGCATTTGTTAATGGGCATGTTTCATTCATTATAAAATTATTTAAACTAGCAACACCAAATAAATAAAATGAATAAATAACAGGGATCACATCTGCTCCAGAGAGAATTGGGGACTAATGCACACTTTCTGCATGAACAAGGCATGAAATCACTTTTTGGCTTGCTATAATCATATACCCTGGAGAAAGAGAAGGAGGGGAAGGAAATTGAGAAACAGGCTTTTTATAAATGTCTCAAAATGTTATATGAGTCTTTTCCTCTCCTCTTAGTAAATCATGGCGAGCGACATGACATAACAAGTAACTGCCTGTACAAAACAAGAAATTAGTTTGAACAATAGCAGTGCTGTTTCGGAAAAACAACTTTTAAAAAAATCAATCAAAAAAATAGCAAAGTCAATTGGACTAAATCCAAGTCATACAAAAAACAATGAACTACAAGTCTCTTATATTTTTGCTTTCGGATCTAAACTTACAGTATTCACATTATAGATACATCAATCAGGAATCTTTTTCTGGTATGGAATGGAAAGTTAGCTAGTGAATCAAAGGCAACAAATAAAATTTACTGTGTATGATATTAACCAAGAATCATAGCACAATGTAAAAGGTAAAATTGTTTACCTCTGACAAACGTGCTGTATTTATTGCTATAGACAACTAGCAAATGTGCAATTATTCATATGAATTTCAAATAAATTTGGTAATTATATTTACAAAGAAGGGCATCAGTTTTAAGTAAGTATTTCATATTGTCAGGTTGGCAAATTAATAAGAAGTCCATCAGCATTGACAAAATCACAATTAGTCAATTGCAAATAGCAGCTTTATTTGGAAAAACTTGTGACGATACCTCAAACATTATACAATATCAAACACCTGCCTTTCCCAGATCCTTATTTAAACATCTGACTTATTCTGTGACCATCTATAACAAATCCGTTTATTTATTTATTATATGTTGTCTATTTTACTCTGCTAATAGTCTCTGGGTGTTACAAGAAGCTGAATTTTCTTACCAGTACTAGTGATTAGAACCTTGGTGGCGCAGTGGGGTTAGAGTGAAGTACTGCAAGCTACTCCTACTGCAATTTGGCAGATCGAATCCCACCAGGCTCAAGGTTGATTCAGCCTTCCAAATTGTTGGGGGCAATATGCTGACTCTGTAAACCACTTTGAGAGGGCTGTAGAGCACTATAAAGTGGTATAAAGTCTAAGTGCTATTGCTATTATCATTTCACACATACTGTTGCCCATTAATTCATAATATCAATACCACGTTATTGTTAATAAACATTTCTCATCCAACTTCAATTATTCATTGGTTAATGCAGGGAATTTGGTCACATTTATATGAGGTGAGCCTAAATAGGCATATTCCTTATTCCTTTCACTATCAAGATCTAAAAATTGAAGGTGAAAGATTATGGCATAAAGCAGCTATGGTTCCACCAGTGATTATCAGCACACTGGGTGCTATAAAAAAAAGTCTTGAATGGCAATTAGAAAATCTACATTTTGATAAAATGTCCATCTGTCAATTACAAAAGGCCACATTACTTGGAACCGCACATATTCTAGGCTGATACATTACAAAATCCTGAGATTTTGTTTTGGGAAGAACTCAATGTGTATAAAGGCCAACATTAGCTAAAGATGGTCTAAAGGAACTAAAATACAGGGTTATCTTAGAAGACATCATATACGGGAGTCTCTGTGGTTAAACTGGGAGATTAAAAGACAATGTTATTTGAAAATTCCAGTCTGGCTATCGACTATGAAGCATTTTCTTATCCTATAATATCCAAAAGGAACAAACAGTTAGATATGGTGAAATATTGAATGAAAAGGGTGAACTTAAATCTTTACAAAAACTAGAGGAACAAGGTATAAAGATGAATTTGGTTTTCATATGTGCAAATACATTCAAGGTGTGATAAAGATTCTAAAGCAGAAAGGTTTCTATGATAACACCTGCTGATTCGATAAAGTTTTGACAGGTACTGATGAAAAGGTGATGAAACTGTATGGATTTTATTAGAAATCAAACTAGAAGAAGAAAAGTTAAAGGAAATTATGATTGTTGGGGGAAGAATTTTGGATATGGGATTGATCTAGAGAAATCTGGCAAAAATTGTGTCTCAAAAATTATAAAATATGACAATGTCAACAGCATTTAAAGAAAATTTGTGTATAAGATTTTACAGTGGCATTTTCCCCGACAAGATAGCAAGAATGTTCAAGAATAATCTGAAAAATATTGGAAATGTCATCAGACACACTGGCTCATATTACCGATATGTTGGTGCACTTGTGCGGATGCTAAAAAATGACTGGACTAAAATCCACACATAGTTGGAAAAAAATGACAAAAAAACATCTAGATTTGAAACCAGAGATTATTTTTATTGGGAATTTTACCTGAAATATATAGTAAAGAATTGAAATACCTGTTTTAATTAATTAACAGCGGCTAGGATTGTATTTGCTAAAAACTGGAAAAATGAGAAAACACCATCACAGGAGGGAATCATTAAGAAATACTGGAATGTGCTGAAATGAGTAGATTGACATTTGAAATTAGAGAACAAGATGATGAACAATTTTATAAAATTTGGGATCTATTCTATCAATGGTTAGACATAAAATATAGTATTGAAATATGTAGACTTTTAGAAAATAATAAATATATAAAGATGTATTCTTTTCTTGTTATATCTACAAAATGATTCTAGGATAGATTTGGGATGATAATATTCAACTGTCACAAAACAAATTAAGTAAAATATGATTATTCGTAAAACATGATGAATAAAGTATGGTCAAAATGATATTGATTAATGATGATATTAAATGTATTTAATATTTGATTGAAATACAAGATTATATACAATGTAATTGTAATTGAAGATTGTGAAATGGAAGCCACAAAACAAATTTTTGGCAAACCAAGCGGCCAGACTGTATGTATACTATAATGGAAGATGGCTTGATGTTTTTATGTTTTGTTTGTTTATGTTTGTTTTAAAAACCAATAAAAAAAACAAATTTAATTAGAAGGGACCACCATCCTATTCTGATCTACTATTAAGTAAGAGGATGGAATATTTGATGGGAAAGTATGGTAGTACCAAGGAAGAGTCAAGCAAGTCCACATTTTATCATCAAAGCAGACTCCACTCAAAATCTGCTATGGTCTTGCCTTTTTAATTCAATTAGATCTTCAAGCTACATGAAAAACAATGTTGCTTTTTTCAGGTAGTGTAAAAATGCTCCTGTTATTATAATGGATAGGATAACCAGATATCAAAACCCTTTATATCAACAATATTGTATTTTCTAATGTTTTGCCTAAAACTGAGAGATCCTAAGTAAAGCTGATTTAAAATTAGTAAAATAGTTTACATTACAATTTTTTTCTATTTTATGTTACCATGCCTCCCTTTCTTCCCATTAATTGGCATTTAACTTTATAAATTAAACACATTTAATAAACATTTAATGCTTATATTATATCCACTCCTTTCATGGTATCCAATTGGCTTGTAAGAAAAATATACATTCATTGTTCTATTGCAGGAATCAGCAATCAAGCATTAGGTACCACCGTGATAATTTCAAGCAATGCTATGGGTAGAATAAGCAAGAGAGATGAAAATAATAAAATGTCCAAAAGCTTAAGCAAAGTCCAATGTGAGAACAGAGATAATGCATAAAATCTGGATCATTTTATTTATGTTTCTTTATTTAAATTGGCAAATAGTGGATTCTGTTCCAGGATTTCAGAGATCCTAAACTGCCAATTCCATCCAATTGCAAAGATTTGCCTAACACTGGTTGGTAAATAATGATGTGTTTACCAAAAGGCCTGTTGCCAACACTTGTGTTGAGGGAACAGAAATTTGAATGGGAAAAGCAGTAAAAGTCCATCTTTTTCCCCCTAGTGTTCCAGTGATGATACAGAACATAGATCAAATTCCCAGTTTATCTATCAGAAATTCTTGCTCATAACAAAGATGACTTGGAAGGGATTCATTTGCATGAGCTTTTTCAATATGAGATATCATTAATTGAGCACATTAATTGAGCACCAACAAAAGTTGTGTGGTTTTTTAAAAAATGTTTTTAATTGTTCCTTCATATTTTTCTTTATTCCTGGGAATCACCTGGACATGCCCATTCATTTTTCTTCCTAACTTTTTTCAAAACAGGCTTGTTGTTGTCTTATTTCCAGAACTGTGAAAGAATGGCTGACTTTATATATAAGGCAGGACTAGAACTCAAGAGTATTCTGCTTTCTAGCTCGAAGTCTTAAACCACTGTACCAAACTGCCTCTGTTTTTTTGTTTTCCAGATTGCCTTTCCTTCAGAACAGACATTCTAGGATTTAGGGTAAACTGCTATGCTTACTTATTAGTCACAGTGCAAAAATAACAACTATCATATTATAAATTAATGTAAAAATTTTAGCCTTACCCATTTAAAACAATGCCGGGGAGAAAATAGATGGGGTAGAGTGAAAATTTCCTTTCTACACAGAAAAATGTTATCCGAAAATCCTCCCTAGTTTGGGAAATATATTTTCTAAAGATTGTGAGGGAGAATACAAACCTCATTCCAAAGGCTATTTTGAAGTATTACTTAAAGAAATTGATATTTTAATGCACATAGTGGTAGAAACTGACTATGGTATCATAGGTTTGGTTATCTTAAAAAGTAATACCCATTATATAATATGAACTTTTGCATATTTTGTCAAAGGTGTTCCTATTACCCTGCATTCATTTTTGCAGTTAGACTCAACTATTCCCACAAGAGAGTTCATTTTACAAAATTAGTTTCTCTTGAAAACATAATAGTTTCATAGATAACATAAACAATACATTGAAAACTAAAGAATATGGATTAATGTCAAGTTTTTGGAATATTCAAAAAAGGAAAGTTCTGCAATAACCTTCCTTATCACGAGCATTTTTTGAAGTACTTCATCATCTGAAAATGCAATTCAGCCTGGAAATTAATCTCTGGAATCATTTTTAAATTTTATTTTATATTCTGTAAATAAAATAACTGGCTTTATAACTTTCCCTGAAAAACACTGTAAGATATTCACTGTTGTACTTACTTTAAAGAGCTTAATATTTTATACTTTTTGTGATGGTAAAATGGAATTATTTAATTGAAACTTACTGCTATACCAGTGATGACAAATCTTTTTGTTGTGGTGTGCTGAAAGTGCTCACACGCACGCTGGTACCCACAATGCAATGCACCCCACCCTCTTACCTGCATTGTGCATATGCACATCTCCCAGCTGATATTCAGCCCGTTTGAGGCCATTTTCACCCTCCCAGAGGCTCGAGGGAAGCCTCTGCTTCGGTACTTCTGATATTTCCAGAAGGCTCGTTTTACGGCCTCCCGAGGCTGCAGAGGCTTCCCTTAAGCCTCTGGGAGGGTGAAAACGGCATCCCCCAAGCTCCAGAGGCCCTCCAGAGGCTGAAAATGGGTATTTCTGGAAGGCCCATTTTTTGGCCTCCCAAGACTGCAGAGGCTTCCCTCAGAGCCTCCAGGCAGGCAAAAATGGCCACAAACAGGCCAAAAATTAGCTGAGAGGCATGTGCATGCATAGTACATGCATAGGGCTCATGTGCCCCATAATACATGTTTAGCTGGAGCTCGTGTGCCCGCACAAATGGCTCTGCGTGCCACCTGTGGCACACGTGCCATAGGTTACCATCACAATGTTATACTATCCTGGCAGATGGTATTAGCTGGGAAAAATAATAATGAGGAGAATCCATTAAAGATCTATTGGAAATGCTTTTGCTTCCTAAGATTTAATTTTTCTCCCTTTGGATCAGCTCCCATCAACTATACAACCTCTCCAATATTTGGAGAATGAAATTAAACTGTGTCTTCATCTTTTTTTTATATGCTAATTGTAATGTAACTCTCTCGCTCTTTTCTTATGAAGATCTACCTCATATCCATTCCTCCCCTGTAGACATTTTAATCTGCAGTATCCAAACTAATCACTATGTTTCAGTTGAAGTTTGATCCAACTCAAGGACCCAGTTTTAGTTGGTTTCCTTGGTTAAAAAAACCTCTCTCTCTAAACATATCCTGAACATCTCTATTAGAAGATAAAGATTAATGCAATGGAAATATACTACCAACTCTCCTTGAAATGTTTCACAAAGTTTACATGCAATTTTGAGATGCCTTGTCTTTAGAAGTATTTTCAGAGGGTGGCCTGTAATTAAGTCCTTTCAGAATAAATGTCTGCAACATATTTTTTCTTTAAATGATCAAAGATTTCTGCTTATGCTAATCCTATAAATCAAGAAACTATTAAAACAATGCATTTTAAAAACAAAAGTTCCATTTCCCTCATGAATGTTCTATTTACATTTTCTGATGCACACACATTAAAAAAATAAACATAGAAATATACAAATATAGCTACTTTTGTCTACATTATGCTTTAATTAATTCAGAAGCTCTAATTTTCTGCTAAGTTTTTTAGAATAATATTACAAAAGGTTTACCATGATACTGTCTTGGATACTTTCCACATCATTTGTGGGGAGGGAATGCTAATATACATAAGACACAGTGGTTTGGATGATGGGACTCAAAATTATCTGGAGGAACTAGGGTAAAGAGCTAATACTGATCTATTTATAAAACTAAAAGATAATTTCCAAATAATAAAGTGTACAATCATATTGTTTAATCCTTTTAATTTTATTGTTTTGTATTTGTTTAATCAAATCCTAAAGTGAGCAATAACAAAGGAAAAAATATTCAGTGGTTATTCAACTGGAAAGAAAGATAAAACAGTGGACCAATGTTACTATTTGTTCTGAAATATGCCTGCTTATTAATATATAAAAGGAACAAGCAAATGGTAGATCACAGACCACTATTAGATCACTGTCCAATTTCCATTGGACAATGGCAGCTGATTGTGGGATTTTTAACAAAGAATGTTTCACCTAAACAAAAAAAAAAAGGCATCAGTGCCTTTTGCTTGGAATAACTTGGCTGAGATTGTCTTAATTGTCTGAGATTCTTAGAATTTCTTTTTTGTTTGCAAATTTAAAACACATTGTTGGCAGTAGAGCATATAGTAAAGTAAATAGACTGATCAAGATTAAGTGTGTGTTGGGGGAAGTTTAATATCAAATTAGTTGATATTGAATGAAATATTAAGAATGATGCATGTAATACCATCCAACCAACAAAATGAGACATGAAGTATCATCTTTCTTTCTTGTGTACCCTAGAATTTCACTGCTTTTTTTAATAGTCTAAAACATGTGGTTCCAATAAACATTCCTCTTGATTTATGGGACATGTACTACTTTTATCCAAACATGAATTGCATACAGATCTTTTATTTTGAGTTTGAGATCTCTGAAATTAAAAAAGAATACTGCTATATATCTGGTTAAGGTATGAAATTACATAGTTTAAACACATCCCAGGAATGCAAGTTTCGTTATCTTTACCTTTGATAAAAATGTATCCAATTCCCCAAATGTCATCTGGGTGAAAACAAGTTTAATTGTTAAAAATTAAAATGTGGAAGAAAAATAAAATTAATTAAAGTGTCCATTTGTGCAAAAGATTTTAAAGGCTTAGTTCTTGAATTTTCAGTTTACGTTTCTATATATTCGATCATATATTGTTTAATCCCATGAGTTTTCTTCTCCCATGCTGGCAAACAACTGTTTACCAACTTGAATGAAAACACATGAGTAAGAATTTTATTTATGTCATTTTTTTTATCAGAACTTTTTATAAGAAATTTCATATATTTTATTGAATGTTAGGAAAATTGAGTTAAACCATAGAAGTACTATGATGTTTCAATTTTGTTTTAAGTTTCAAAGATTGTGAATCTAAAACCATATTATATATTTCTATATTTGAAAAACACTCACACTTATTACTATTGCTAATTTCAATGTAGCTGATTGTACTCTTCTTCCTCACCTCCTATATATTTAATTCTAATTAAATAGGAATTAATCTAATTATTAAAGCAAATAGAAAGTAATCTAATAATTCAATTGATTGTATTAGCATTTTTTTAAAATACAAAAGGTTACATATTGAAGATGCTTTAAATGATATTCCATTGTTGTGGAGATATGTACGTTATGTTCGAGATATGTACGAGATATGTTCTGTATGTACAGAAGCCTGATGATGGCAGATGAGATTCTGCTGAAACGTTGCTACAACTTTAACAGAACTACAATGAGCTACAACTTTAACAGAACTACAATGACGTGGGATAATACCCGAAGGAAGCTAAACAGCATAAATATATATATATAAAAAAACAAATATATATATATATATATATATATAATCATGTCTCCATTCATAAGAAATATATTTCAAATGTTTATGCATATAAGATATCCAGACATGAGCATCTTTGCCCATCTTTGTAGGCTTCTAAAAATATTCTAGTTGAAGATCCAAATCATGTCTCTAGTGTACATAGAGTTACATATAGAATGCCATCATTTATAAAAAGTTACACCAAGTTTGATTATTTTCAACCACATTCAGTAGCAAAATCGAATAAAGAAATTAAATGGATGAAGTTTGTTTCCAGCCTTTTCATTTTCAGAAAGCCACACTATTTAATTCTGAGATGTCAAATTACTTCGAAAGAATCCAAAGCAGAACTCATAAAGCTGATGACAAATACACAGGCAACTCCCATATATGAAACCCATTTACTGCACCTAGTTTCTGTATCACAGAGATTAGTGTAGCTACATAAAGAATTCAGAGAATTATATACCTTCAACTCAGATTTACATTATCCCTTTTCAGTAATGCAGACCTGTCAATTTGTACCAGAAAGTGCTTTCAGAATGCCAAAAGCAACAAGTCCCTTCAAGAAATCATTATTAAGTTTATCAGAAGCTTAACATAGTTCTCATCTGCTAAAAAAAGCAAAGTAAAGCTTGATTGGAGGATACTTTGGATACAAAGAAACTGAAAGATTTGCTGAACCTGAGAGAATTTCCATTTGAAGATAATAGAGCCTCTTTGCAGACTTGCCCAGGAAATAACCTTTTCTGGTGATCATGATGGATATTGAGCTTAATGAACTAGATGATGAATGTTCAGTCTCATAAAAACACACACAATCTATCTGAATGCATAGGTGCACACAGAGACAATAGTATGCAAGAGTATACTAGCAAAGCCCAGGAGAAGATCAAAGTATAACTGATGGATAAAAGCACCAAGTCAGGACATGAACTTGCCCAATCAACAATTGCCCAAGAACGGCTACACTGCATCTCAAACTGCCTTCTAAATTTGTAACAATTTTCCTAGCATGTTTGATGAAAAGTAGCTGGTTAGAATCCAACACTTTTTGGTTATAACACAGGAGACAAAGAGGAACTCTACATATTTTGTGTGTATGTATGAACACACACAAGGAGTGTGTATGTAAAGAATGAAGAAATTCTCCAGTTGATTTATTGCTTTCTGTCTGCTCACTTTTTTTTTTGCCCTAGGAAATTTTTCTGGAATCAAAGATCCAAAACCAACTTTTGGTAGCTGACTGCTAATTTGTATGTTATCTGTTTATGTTAAATGGAAAAAATTGCTAATCAGTACTGTGTATCTCTAATTTGCTCTGCTACAATTGGGTGTAAACAAATAGCTTAAAAGAGAAAGGCCATTTTCCTCTTTGAATAGTATTATTGGTTGGCATAAGGCAGACAGTGCAAATCTTTAAATTAAGTAAATAAGGTAATCTTTAAAAAAAAAAAAAAAGACCAGAGAATCGTTCCTAATTTCTCCCATTAAATTAAAAGTGATTGTAGGAATTGAAATGGGAAAAATTGTCAGCCTTATGTTTGAACTAGTTAACCATCATTCAGGAATACATTTCTAGATTGAAATGCCCTTAATTCAATGTGAATATTTAGAAATAAATGCAGAACTTTATATTTAAGAATATTTCTATCTATTTTAGGCTAGCAAAACAAAACATTGGGAAATTAAGGGAGTGTAGACCTCAATTGTTAACATTTGTTTTATGAATGGTATGCAAATAAGCCCTCAAAATATCGGGAAGAAGGAACAATGCTTTCCAAAAAGATTTTACCCAATGCTAGCAGGAAGTCATCCTGAGGTTGTAACTTTCATGACAGCTACATAGCTGTCTACTGCAACTTCCATTCAAGAATGTCAAAATGTTCTGAATTAAGTTGCATTCTAATAAGACTGGAACTGAGAGAAGAAATAGCAGCACTATGTTGAAAAGATTGTGATTTACAGTGAACTGAAATTGAAACCAGACTCTAGATGCACTTTCTTGAAAATAAAATATTAAAAAATCCACCACTTTTTAAAATCTCATATTAGAGTGTCAAATGATTTTGAATCCTCTGGTGGTATTGATTTACATTTCCCATAATAACAACATATGGTCTAAAACTGCATTGAACATGAAGACAGAGTTAGGTTTACAGCTAGGTTTAGGTCTTCTTGGAGTCATGGCCAAAAACTAATGTGTGGGATAGATTCTTATATGTTTTCTAAGGGAAACAATGGTGACAGCTTTTCATTCAGAGTTGTTTCTGGTCCACGGTAAACTAAGTTGAGAGTTAGAGTAACAGTTAGAGTTACTTCTACCTGGAATTATGGACAAATATTCATGCAAGGATAGGTTCTTAGAAGTTTTCTAACAGAAGCAATAATGACATTCTTTGTCTCAAGTTGTTTGTCATCCACAGTAAAATACATGAGAAAAAAACATTGGCATTGAAAATAAACCTAAGTTTAGGTTTAAGTCTTTTTGGACTCATGGTCGAAAATTAATGCTATGGAAAGTGGAATGATTCTTTGAGGTTTTCTGAGGAATGGGTCAGTGACAGCTTTTCATTCGGACTTGTTTCTGGTCCACAGAACAATACAAGGGAAAATCCAATTGGCACTGAAAATGAAATTGGGGTTAGGGTTTGCAGTCCTGGCTGAAATCTAATGCTAGGAATAGATTCTTAGTGGTTTCTTAAGGAAAGTGTTGATGACAGCTTTTCATTCGGACTTGTTTGTGGTACACAATAAGATGCATGTAAAATCCCATTGGCATTGAAAATGAAACTAAGTTTAGGGTAAGAGTTAGGGTTAGTCATGGTCAAAAGCTCATACTGGGAATAGATTCTTAGTAGATTTCTTCGGAAAGGGTCATTTGCAGCTTTTTTCCCCCAGAATTTTTTATGGTCCACAGTAAAATATACGTGAACAACCCATTGGCATTGAAAATGAAAATAAAGTTAGGTTAGGGATAGGGATAGGGTTAGGACTAGGGTAAGGTCTACTTGAAGTTTTGCCTGAAATCTAATGCTAGGGATAGGATTTTAGTGGGTTTCTAAGGAAATTGTCAGTGACAGCTTTTCTCTTGGAGTTGTTTTTGGTCCACAGTAAAATACATGGGAAAATCCTATTTCCACTGAAAATGAACTAGGATTAGGGATAGTGTTAGGATCATATCTGCTTGAAGTCATGGCTGAAAAGTAATGCTAAGGACAGTTTCTGAGAAGTTTTCTAATAGAAGCGACGTTGATAGCCTTTTGTTCAGAGCTGTTTGTGGTCCATAGTAAAATACATGGGAATATCCCATTGGCATTGAATATAAAACTAGGGTTAAGATTAGGCTTAAGTCTAGTTGGAGTCATTGCCGAAATCTAATTCTAGAGATAAATTCATAGTGCTTTTCTAAGGAAAGCATCAGTGACAGCTTTTATTCTGTTTGTAATCCACAGGGAAAATTCCATTACCATTAAAAATGAACTAGGTTTAGGATTAAGGGTTATGTAGACCTTAACAATCTAATAGCCTCTCAAGAAGCATTAAGTAGTTGGTACACTCATTTGCAACATTGATCTCCATGAGCCTTTAGAAACAGAATAACTATCAGTTGTTGAGAAGTCCACCATCTGATCCTTTCACATGAGCTGAAATCTTGGACTACCAGGGTCCAAGTTATGTAGGAGCTTATATATGCATCAAAATTTCATCCTAATAAAGACATCCATATTGTGGGTTTTGTAGACTAGCTCCTCATAAATGTCACCTATAGGACATTTAGCAAATGGAACAGGATCCTCATTCCCCCCCACCCCAGATATGAAGATGTGACCTGAAAGGACTATTGGTAAATAAATCTCTGGATTTCTTCGACTGACCTACCTGACATGAAAGCTGAGACCTTTTGACTCTATAATATTTGCTCTGTGAATAAGCTATGACCTCTTCTTAATCTCAGAACAGATCTTTTTATAACTTAATGGTTTTTACTGCTATTATTAATAAATTTCATTGTGTCCATTTGTAATATGTTGTTAGTGCTTTCGTCTATTTTATATCACTTTCTTGTTTTGCTCTAAGTTGTTTCGAAGAACATGGAGGTAAAAAAGCAACAAATTCATACAAATGGAAATCAAAGAGAAGTTTACCATCTGAGCCTGGAATTTTCTAGAATAGATGAATTACATTCCTTACAATGTTTATTACTAAAATATGTCTGAAGCATGTTTGAACATAAAATCACTAATCCATAGAAACACTACAAAAGTATGAAACTTGAAAAGTAATCCATTATTTTTCCTTTGGCTGTCAAGCAGACAAAATACATGGCCATGACTCTTATACATACTTAAAACGTATTCATTCACACAGCTAAAAGCACAGATAAACAAGGAAAATAGAATCTGAAATCAAGAGTCCTTTAAAAACAACTGAAGATATTATGTCCAAAAATTACCTTGTATACAGTTCTCAGCCATCATATCTAAAATACTTTAAAATGGGAGCCTAAATATATGGTTTTGCCTTTATTCATTTTATTTTCATTCTTTATATTCTATTTTCCTTTACTGTAACTTCACTCTCTGCATTATTTAATTGATTCTATTTTGATCTATCTCTATCTTGATATAGGATGCTACATCCAGTAATTAGTAACTTAAATAAATTTAATGTGCTTATTTATTTAATTAATGTAATAATTATATTAAAAATCAATAAATCTTCCAAAGGTTTTTCAAGAGAAAAGAATAGTATTTTTTATTTTCCATGAAGTGAAAAGTGGAAAATACTCATGACTGTATCATAGTAGGAAGCAGTGGCCAACTTGTCCACATTCAGAAGCAGGATAAATAACATTTAGAAGACTACAAACTTGTAAGGTGCACTGAAAACTCAAAAAGGCAGGAAGGGAAGCAGAAGAATGTAATGTCAAACCATTTTCAAGCTAGCACCAAGAGAACCATAAAGTTGTATTCATGTAGTTACCAGGCGTTGAGCTCAAATTAATTTTTACCTTTACACACAAGCATTGTAGGATCTAGAAGTGAGTATCTTGCAACAATAGGTTCGGGATGAATGGATAAATTAGTAAAAGAAAATTCCCTCAACTCACTGGTTGGTGCTTTCACGGACGTGTCTATAATTTTCTTCTTGACAATACATAAGTGGTTTGTTGTTGGCTGATGCTGTGATTTTTGATGGATTGCTTTTGAAAACAATGTTCTAAAAGCAAACATGGCTAGAAGTTGATAATCACAGCAATCACATTGACAATATAATCTGAGCTAGAGCCTTATTTCAGACTGTTTTTCATATGAATAGTATAGGTGGAAGGTCCCCCAAATTCAGTAGCACAAATGCCCTTTTTAAACAAAACATGAACCAGAGCAGGACTACAGATGATTGAAGGATGGGCAGAGAAGGAAAGAATGAGGAGAAAGAGGAGTTCAGTGAACAGGATGAAGAGAACAAATTTTGGCTGGGAGTGAGTGCTCAAGTATTCAGAAGACGAGGTAAGACTTTTGAGATGACATCCTGCTCACAGTCCCTTCAACACTGATTTTTTTAATATGTCCTGCACAGCACTTTATGATAGCACAGGTCACAAAACAGCTCTTTCATTATCATTTCTCTCACTCATTTGCTTACTTATCATATTTCATTTCACAAAAGGAACAGTAATTTTTTTCTTACCCTGATGAAAAGGATCTTCTCTCCAACTCTGTACCTTCCCTGAGAAAGGCGCTCCACACAAAATTTACTAGGGCATTTACAAGGAGGGTCTTCTGAAATATGTTTGACCTGGGAAAAAAAGTTACAATTTCAATGTATTTTCTGCATTATTCTTCTATTATCTTAGATTATACATAGTGTCCTCTGTTAGAGATGGACTAATTTCCAAACTTTTCTAAATTGTACACACATCTGAATTTATAGTCTTCACATTCTTACATTTCCCAATACAGGATTTCAATAGGCATACCCACAGTTACAGGATCCCTTTTTTGGATACAGAGAGTTAATATAACATTACTCTGCATTGTTCCTATTAAAAGGAAGGTTAAGAATTAAGTCTCTCTCTCTCTTATTTTAGTCTGATGCATTTCTTCCTCCAGAGGTCTTCCAGAAAGAGTTATTAAATGGGAAGTGAATTAGAACTGTTTTATCTACCATTTTATAATCTGATTACATCATGTCCTGTTATTTCCTTAACATCTTGACTTCCTCCATAATTTTCATCTACAAGAAGAGGCCAAGTGGCGTTCAAAAATGAGGAATACTAACTTGTTGCATCCTTTCAATAGCTTCACTGCAGATTTCTCAAACCCTGAACTTTAACTGCTCTAACTTTGTTGCTAATAATATATGAAAAATTATTTACATCTCTGCCTCTCAATTCAAAAAGTGATGTGCTATTACATTCTGTATTATTAATATTTAAAATAAACACTATCCTTGAGGTCTGGTCATTTGTTCAGGAATGCAGATTAAAAAAACAACAGCCATGAAATTAGTTATTTTAATTCAAGTTTTTTCAGTAGAAGGTGTTCACAGAAGTTATTAAATATTGCTTCTGGATTATTTCAAAGTGTGCTAAACCACACTAGCTACATACATAGAGAGAAAGATATTCTTGCTCATTATTTTGAGAAAGTCCTAAATTTTTATTTAGAGCCCTGGGGTTCTACTCTGTGGATGTCTCTGATTTTATGTTCTTAGTTTAAAACTGAGTTGCAACTCATTGAAATTCAAAATGTAACATGTTCAGCCTCAAGGGTTGGAATATACTGTACTTATGTACACATGGGAAACATGCATGTTTACAATGGCAACTTTACACACACTGAGATACATACACTGGTATATACTCATAAGTAATTCAACACTCCTGAACATTGTATATTTTCACCCTCAGATGACCCAACTGCCTAGCAAACATGAGGCTGCTGGGCTTTTTGCCATTAATTTCAGGAAGAAATCATTCAACTAATGATTTCATTCAGCTGTTTCTTTTGTAATCGTGTTGATCATCTGATGATGGGAAGCATAGCAAAGTCTTCTAAGAGTGCCTTTATATCCAAGATCTGCATGTGAACCACTTAGAGAGGGCTGTAAAGCACTGTGAAGTGGTATATAAGTCTAAATGCTATTGCAAAATACAGAATGAAGACATAATTTTTCACACACTTAATTTTATATCTTAGCTTCAGATAAGGAAGCATTGATGCTGAGTTTTTTGGGACATAATTGAAAAATAGCTTAATGCCACTAAGAATCTATAAAAACTGTCAGAATGAAAAATGCCAATGGCAGCTTTCAATACTGTTTAAGTATTTTGTGTTGCACATTTTTCCCTTTAATGATCCACCCACATAATTGCATTAAATTCACAATAAGTTGGAGTCTACTATTTTAGAAACCACAAGTAGGTGAAACACTGTTGAGCTATGCTAATATTTAATATAACTAGAATTTCCAGTGAACTGAAAGAACAGAAACTTCATAGTAAACAAAAAGTTTTAGTTGACTTAATTCTTATCTGACATTCAAGTAAAACTGCTGATCAGCACGTGGAGGTATAACTTCTACATAACAAAGTGTTCTATGATGAAAATTAACCCAATGTGTTCGTGTCAAATAAAACAACGAAGCATTTCTTAAACATTTCATCCACTTCAGCTTAATACTCTAGATACCTTTGTAGATCTAATTTATAACCCAACAATATGTAAAGGAAGATGGAGAATAAGATAAATATGTTGCTAAAAAAATAAAGATTATGTTTTAAACTTTTTTGCATTCTTCTTTTTAAACAAAATGTATTTCTCAAATAAAAAGAATAAAAACAGCTTTACTGGATCAGACTAAAGGTGAGCTAATCCAGTTCTCAATTGCAGCCAATCATACAATCAACCACATAAGCAAGTCACCAAAACAAATATTCTATCACATATTTTATTCGTTCCATTTTAACAAGCCAGAAAATGTGCCGAGTATAAACAATGACTTCACTTTAACTAAACTTGCCCTAAACTGGAGTCTTGCTGCTATCACAGGGAGGGATTTATCATCTTGGATTCTTCACAATTGCTTGAATCTTGCACATTTCAGTAGGTTTCTTTATTTGCTTTTAGCCAAGCAAGGAAACAATCATATAATTTTATAACATGATGAATACATTCACCATCTGTATACCTCTATATAGGGGGTTCCAAAATGTGAGTGCATATAGTAGCAAAAGTGCCATTTTGCAGGATTTTTTGGAAGTTAAGTACATAAATCTGATGCCTTTTCATAACATCAAAGCTAACCTTGTTTCAATTTATTTTCAAAATCTCATCTCTGTCTTTAGAAAAAAAAAACCTAATATGAAGCCCATATACATTTTCAAACAAGTTCATGTGCAAAAGGAAACTGTTGACATTAGGCATCATTTTCGAGGAGTATTTGCCACAAGAATTTCAAAAAGTCTTCTTTTTCTTTAAATGGCCTTCTTTCATGATTCACTGTCTAACAAACACATCAATATTTCTTCTTTATTCTGTTGCTGTTTTACAAGTGGCATTCCTAGTACATCATCAACACAGAGATCTACGGAATGAATGGGCAGATCACAATTCAATTCAGATAATATGGAAAGGTAGGAAGAAACCAAAGAAAAGATGGACTTTAAA